>JAFFST010049210.1:7720-35267 GCA_022414735.1 Noturus placidus | reverse complement strand
GGGGTTCTTTTGGCAGTTTGTTTGCATTTATTTCAAATACTCCTGAGGGGTGTTCATACATTTTTGAAAGAAAATGTTATTTTAAAGTTTTTACTTTATAGAGTATTTTTATACCATTAACCCTGTGATGGACTGGCACCCTGTCCAGGGTGTACCCCGCCTTGTGCCCGATGCCTCCTGGGATCGGCTCCAGGTTCCCCGTGACCCTGAAAAGGAGTAAGCGGTTGAAGATGGATGGATGGATGGATAATTCTGAGGGCAGCGTACAGTATGTGTAAATGGAATTTGACGTTTCGTGTGTGTTCGTGTTTGTTCTAGGCTCGGTATGAGGCCGTGGTGAGAAGGACTCTGGAAAAGAGTCAGCGAGTCCGACCGAAGCAGAACCGCTGGAGCTGGGGAGGAACCTTAACCTCCAGCACCTCGCACAACAGTGGTAAACACACAGCAATAAACACCAGCAATCACTAGCACTACACTTCATGTGTAAAAAACATTACACACCACTGTATGATAAAAAAAAAAAAAACAATGGTAAAAGCTTAAAGAAAATCATTTTGTGTGTGCACATGTGTGTATGAACACGAGCGTGTGTGCATAAACGCATCCAATTTGTTCTCTGCACCTCTGCTCTCACACTTGCTGACTCAGGGCCCTGCTTCAATCACCACTCCCTATTGTTTCTTTCTGTTATTTTTTTCCTCTCTCTCTCTCTCTCTCTCTCTCTCTGTGTGTTTTTATTATTCTTTTCGACCTCTGTTTCTCTTTTATTCTACCTCTCTCTCTCTGTGTTTTTATTATTTTTGACCAGTTTCTTTCATTCTACCTCTCTACCTATCTCTCTCTCTCTCTCTCTCTCTCTGTGTTTTTATTATTCTTTTTGACCTCTCTCTTTCTCTTTTATTCTCTCTCTGTCTCCTATGCTCTCTGACTGTCTGTATCCATTTCTTCATCCTGTCTGTCTATCCATAAAATCTCACACCACTCTCTCTCAGGATTTGATGACTCTGCTCTCCTCTTCACAATGGACCTGGCCAGACTAGATCGTGACGGTGTTTTCAGTCCGGCGTGTCAGCAGCGCCTGCACACACAATGTGAATATGACTCCGAGTAGAAGAGTACAGCAGCCCGCTAGCCGTCTGATTAGCGTTGTCCGTCACAGCGTGTAGCATCCTGTAGCACATGAATATCCCTAGTGAAGAGGATTGCCTAGACCTAGAGTGTTTGCCTTAGAGTTTCTGTAGTTGTGTAGCGTTAGCATATGTTACATTATGTGGGGATTTTTCTGTAGGTGTATTGAACGAGGCTTGAACTGTTATAAATGGTGCAAACCTTCAATGATGATAAAGGTGACACGATACATTAAGAGCTAGGAAGGGGGTGGGGGTGCAAAAACTTTGAACAGTATGATCGGTGTAGATTATAATTTTGTGTAGAAATGCAATTTTTTGATCCCTTGTATTATTATTAATAATAATAATAATAATAATAATAATAATAATATTATTATTATTATTATTATTATTATTATTAACTTTGGAGGCAGGAAAACTTATCAAAGCTAACTCCTCATCGGCAGCGTTCCACCAGTCTCTATTTAATCTGCATTACTGGTGATTGATCTAGGCTGCGAGCAAGGTTGGTTAGTTAGTTAGCTACTGCTAGCTAGGACTAGGAATGCTTGAGAGAAATTTGTGCGAGACCGAAACACATTACACAATCAAACACTTCAATACGTTTTATTAGAAAGTGACCCATCAAAATGTCTCCAACCTTACACCTTGTTTTAGATGGGCTTACTAGGGATACGTGAACAACTCATGAGTAGTAGTCAGTATATGCAAACAGCCTGGTGGTGATCTGGAGTACAGTGCATCCGGAAAGTATTCACAGCGCTTCACTTTCCCTACATTTTGTTATGTTACATCCTTATTCCAAAATGGATTAAATGAATAATTTTCCTCAAAATTCTACAAACAATACCCCATAATGACAACATGAAAAGTTTGTTTTGAAATATTTGCAAATTTATTAAAAATAAAAAACAAAGCACATGTACATAAGTATTCACAGCCTTTGCTCAAAACTTTGAAGCACTTTTGGCACCAATTACAGCCTCAAGTCTTTTTGAGTATGATACTACAAGCTAGCTAAACACATATTTTTGGGCAGTTTCTCCCATTCTTCTTTGCAGGACCTCTCAAGCTCCATCAGGTTGGATGAGGAGCGTCGGTGCACAGCCATTTTCAGATCTCTCCAGAGATGTTCAATCGGGTTCAAGTCTAGACTCTGGCTGGGCCACTCAAGGACATTCACAGAGCTGTCCTGTAGCCACTCCTTCGTTATCTTGGCTGTTTGTTTAGGGTCGTTGTGCTGTTGGAAGATGAACCTTTGCCCCAGTCTGAGGTCCAGAGTGCTCTGGAGCAGCTTTTCATAAAGGACGTCGCTGTACATTGCTGCATTCATCTTTCCCACGATCCTGACTAGTCTCCCAGTTCCTGCTGCTGAAAAACATCCCCACAGCATGATGCTTCCACCACCATGCTTCACTGTAGGGATGGTATTGGCCAGGTGATGACTGGTGCCTGGTTTCCTCCAGACATGACGCTTGCCATAAAGGCCAAAAATTTCAATCTTTGTCTTGGTCATGGTCTGAGAGTCTTTCAGGTGCCTTTTGGCAAACTCCAGGTGGGCTGTGATGTGCCTTTTACTGAGGAGAGGCTTCCATCTGGCCACTCTACCATTCAGGCCTGATTGATGGAGTGCTGCAGAGATGGTTGTTCTTCTGGAAGGTTCTCCTCTCTCCACAGAGACACACTGGAGCTCTGTCAGAGTGACCATCGGGTTTTTGGTCACCTCCCTGACTAAGGCCCTTCTCCCCGATCGCTCAGTTTGGCCGGGTGGCCAGCTCTAGGAAGAGTCCTGCTGGATCCAGACTTCTTCCATTTATAGATGATGGAGGCCACTGTGCTCATTGGGACCTTCAATGCTGCAGAAATGTTTCTGTACCCTTCCCTAGATCTGTCCCTCGATACAATCGTGTCTCGGAGGTCTACAGACAATTCATTGTACTTCATGGCTTGGTTTGTGCTCTGACATGCATTGTTAACTGTGGGACCTTATATAGACAGGTGTGTGCCTTTCCAAATCATGTCCAATCAACTGAATTTACAACAGGTGGAGGTACACCTTTCAAGGTGTAGAAACATCTTAAGGATAACTAGTGAAAACGGGTATACTGTATATTCGTGTGTGACCTCGAGTACACCACTGACACATACTGTAGAAATCATTACCGCTCTATGTCCTCCTTTCAGTCCACGTTCTCTCTGCACTCGATTAATCCTGTCTGTTCGCCCCGGTCAGTGTTTCAGTACCGAGCTCTCTGTGCATGATTTCTGTCCTTTCTGTTTTGTCTCATGCCATTGTGTGTCTTTCTGTGTGCTTTTTTTTTGTGTGTTTGTAGATGCTGACAGAAGGTCAGTCTCCACCATGAATCTGACCAAGCATATAGACCCAGTCATAAACAAACGTCTTTCGTCATCTTCTGCCACACTGTTAAACTCGCCAGACCGAGGTAAACGCATACAACCTGGATCTGAAGTGGGTTTCATTTGGATTTATTAAAGAATGTGTGTGTATATATATACCTAAACAAAGCGAATACATCGTGTAGACCAAGGAGCTGTCAAAAACAAAGTTTGGTTGTAAAGAATATCTCCTATTTTTACCTAAAGAAGGCCATCCATTGAAGGACAGGGACTGAGTAAGAAAAGTCCCATACCAGTCTGAAAGAGTCTTGAGATTTGATAAGTGTTTGTTGCTGTACAGAGTAAAGTCAACTCCCACAATCCAAACCTAAATCATTTATATATAGGATGTCAGCTGTAATTCTGTTCAGATGTTTAAATTTTACTTAATTTATTTTTTTCTTTCATCTCAGTCCAACCCATAACTTACTGTATGTTTAACACGTGTGCGGTTGTCGCCTTGTGCTGTTGGTCTAAGGCTTACAGAAGCAGACGTCCCTCTCCTCTTCTTGCTTAGTAAATAAAGTTCCATTTAAAGCTCGAGTGTCCAGAGAGAAGATCCACCACGACAGACCTGCAGGTGGATTTAGCACAAGACAAGGAGTTTTGTTTTATTTATTTCTCTCTCTCTCTCTCTCAGCAGTAATCACATTCAGTTTATACTACTACCTGGGATATTAATGCTTGTTGGCATATTTTTCACAATAAATCTTAAGAGTGCTTTTGGATGGAACCGCGTTCCGGTGCAGACCAAAATAACCAGGCAGATGAGGCTTGCACATCTTTCTGATCATTAATTAAGTCCTCTGGACTTAGTTGTTCCATAATAGACGAACATGATCCCTAGTCCTCAATCCAGGTAGTGTTTTAGTGAATGTGTGTGAGAAGTTACTATGGGGCAAATTGGCATGTTTTGAAAGG
This sequence comes from Noturus placidus, assembly GCA_022414735.1. Taxonomy (NCBI): domain Eukaryota; kingdom Metazoa; phylum Chordata; class Actinopteri; order Siluriformes; family Ictaluridae; genus Noturus; species Noturus placidus. Next base: position 30,819 of record JAFFST010049210.1, on the reverse strand, counting down.
CTCCTTTTTTTTTGTTTTTGTTTTTTTAACCCTTTTATATAATCTGTAACTTTACTTCCTGTCTTTTCCAGCTTTGGCCCAAGGACAAGCTGTTGCAACATTTTAATCAGAGTGCATTAAAGGGGCGGTTTGTAATTATTTTAAAGTTAAGACAGAATGCCATCGCAAAGAAAGCTTAACAAACTCACAATACCCCATCTCCTCTATACCCCGAGCCCCCACCCCAAATTCTGTTAAAACCATACTTGCCTCATGAGTGATCTTGTGGCAGAGATCACTTCTGGGCCAGAAAAGAACAACCCGAATTGAAGCTCAACATCGTGAATTTGCAGAGTTCAAGGTAACTTTGAAAGGACGTGATTTATTAAAGACCTAGAGACATTTTTACAAACTGCCTTGAACTGTAAGTGGGAAATGTACAAACTGCGCCTTTAAGTGTATTCAGCTGAGCAGTGCATGTATTCCTACAGCATGCTCATGACTTGAGTGGTATGGATTACCATGGGAACGGAACTGGGTCTTGTATATGCATGCACTGTCACTCTTCTGTGGTGTTTTATTTATTTTAGTTTTTCTCTCCCCCTGTGTCTTCTGCCCTTCATCGTCCGTATTTTCAGCTTGCAAAATGTTATTTTAGCATCATTGAATAATAATAATAATACAACCTTATGAGTTATATACTAGTTTGTGTGTATTTTCAGGTATGCATCGTATGCCTCTAACCCCGTGGGAGAACAATGTAGTCAGTCGCTTACAGACACCAACGCACTCTTACCTGGCTCGAAGTCGTAGTGCTGTATCTCTGTCTGGAGATGCAGGTAAAGCAGCATGCACACACACACACACACACACACAATATACCTTTTCTCGCTTGATTGTATTGTAAGGTGTTGAAGCAATAATTTGTTGGAAACAAAGTTTTATTGCTTTCCCTAATGAAGACCTTTTTAGGATTTATTTGTCATGGGGAGAAGGGCAAGGGGAGAGGGAGAGGTGAATGTTGGAGAATTGAGCTCTATTTGGCAACTTTGCCTTTTCTCTGAAACAAAATGGCTCTTTCAGGGTTTTTCTTTCTCCTTAAACACTGTTACTAGGGTTACTGTCAGCTTGCTTTTACATAACCTATGTGTGTTGCTTCATTTAAATCATCTCTATAAAGGATGCATGTGGAAGTAAACATTAGATTCTTATGCTACTTTTATTCCTTTTGTTGTATTTGGGGTGTCTCTCTCTCTATCTGTCTCTTGCACTCTCTCTTTCATCTAGCCTAATCTTTAACTAACAACTGGGGCAAAAAGCTGTTAACAAGCAGAACACGATCATCACTGAGCTTTACTGCAGTAGAACCATGCGTCCTAGGCCACACCCACTTCTGAGCGCAATACGTTTAGCTCCTCCCCTCAGGGATGATCGTAGATGCTGCGTGACTTTTTATTGGTTTGTAGATGCTGACGCGCACTTTGTCTTCTTTTCCTTCCTCTCTTTTTCACTCACATTACTCTCACCCCCTCCGCTCACCCCTCACCTCCCTGTTTAATAAACTCGTGCTCCACGTGGCCTGCTCGGGCTACTTAACCTTTGACCCCGGTTCAGTGACCCCCGTTTGTCCTCGCTCAGCCTCCTGTCACCATGCGAGCTTACTGCCCTTCAAGGCCCCACAGTCACGCAGCAGAGAGCGACCAATCCGAGCCGGCCTCAGCCTTGAGCGAACAGTCAGGGCCGAGCCGGAAGTCAACCCATGCAGGAAGGCATCCCATAATATGCTGGTAAGAAGACACACTAGAGGGCTGTCTGAAAGACGTGAAAAAAATAAAATAAAATATTCTGATTTTTTAAGACTGCTGTTACATGTACGATAAAATCTAATATAAATAAAATTATGAAAAATTAAAGGGTTTTTTTTTTTGTCCCATAAATTATATCTGAAATTATATTATATCCTCATGATTTTATTTATTTATTAATTTATTTGGGCTACGATAAAGCACCTTTCACAGTTATGTGATACAAACACACAGCGTTAATGTGGTATTATAAAAGTTTTAGATTTATTGAAATGCAAATAAAATGTTTCATGTAGTTTTTTTTTTTTTTTCATTTTTAAAGTAAATTGGACGTCTTTGTTGTGTACAAGTGCTTGGATTAGAGTTTAAGCTCCACAGAAAGTACACCCAGTTTTGGATTATTCTTGTTGGAGCTGATGCGCGCGCGCGCACACACACACACACAGACAGACAGAGCCTTTGGGTGTGTGCAGTTTGCCAGAGGCTTATAGTATTAAGGACTTGTCTGAGACCCAGAGCCACTGACCTGCACTGGACTGATTGTCTGTTACACAGGCATCAGTGCTGAGCCAAATCATACTTTAAAAAAAAAAAAACTACACAAAACATCACGTAACTAACCGTACACCACGTTATTATGAGGAACTGGATCAGAACCTGAATAGAACTGACCTGTATTTCTGTCCAGAGAGTCATTCATTATGAAATGTTCTAATTGCTAGAAACATCATCCGGAGGTTAGAAACTTTGTCCGCCGAGAATGGGAGAGATTGTACTGAGTAAATGTCTACATTACCACTATGTCATATATTTGTAAATCTTTTTCCTCGACAGTGCCATCTGCTGGACACGAGCATCGATAGGGTGAAGGTTAAATAGAAAAAATGTAATTACATTCCATTACAGAATGTAATGCACCCAAATCCTGGATATCAAATTTTCAATTCCTCCCACTTACATGAGCGCGTCATCCCACTTACATGAGCGCTCATCTGTTCATCGTTAACACTCATTTGTCATTATTATCGCTGATCATTTTCGAGTGATATATCAAAGCTACTGAAGCTGGCAGTGTAAGAGTAACGGTTGGGAGAGAAATAGTTGTTGCTGTGGGATTCAATTCCTGCTCGTTAATACTGTGACCCAGTAACAATTTGCTTAACACATTTTACATGCCTTCAATATTCATTTCTTAAGATTTCTGTTCACCTACCTACCTGTTTGTTTTGCTTGGCATGGTTAGATTGATAGGAAGGATAAGGACTACGTGCGCAAGTCCTGGAGTAATCTGTCCTGTCCTACTCCAGCTCTGAGCCTCGCCGCCACCACAAAGAGAGCGCCCTCTCCTGGCGGCCAGCGTGCTAAACTCAGCCAGCAGTCATCTGCCAGGTACGGACAGTGGACCTCGTTTATCAATCTTTAATGAAAGTTTTGTGTGGAAATGTTTTCGTCGTACTTCGACGTGTGCGCTCACAGCATTTATGCTACATTTAGCGATGTCCACGAAATTCCATAAAAGGCAAAAAGCTGAAAATGAATACTAAACCGTGGAAGTGTTTCCTTAAACACACCAAGTGCAGAATATTCCATTTATGCACTCATTCCATTCATGCATTCATTCACTTCCACCTCTTGTAGGGTTCCATTACTTTTGTCCTGATCGAGTGGCTGATGGATTTTGTTTTAGGCTGTTCGAATTATCTTTTTGAAATAACAGACTTCCACCAAATTTTCATAAAATTTGCAGGCGTTGTTGAAATTAATAAGCGATTAAAAGTTGACTGCGTAATCTGTATGGTGCCTTGCGAAAGTATTCGACCCCCTTGAACTGTTCGACCTTTTGCTACGTTTCAGGCCTCAAACATAAAGATATAAAACTGTAATTTTTTGTGAAGAATCAACAACAGGTGGGACACAATCATGAAGTGGAACCAAATTTATTGGATATTTCAAACTTTTTCAACAAATAAAAAACTGAAAAATTGGGCGAGCAAAATTATTCAGCCCCCTTAAGTTAATACTTTGTAGCGCCACCTTTTGCTGCGAAAGTCGCTTGGGGTATGTCTCTATCAGATTTGCACATCGAGAGACTGAAATTTTTGCCCATTCCTCCTTGCAAAACAATTCGAGCTCAGTGAGGTTGGATGGAGAGCGTTTGTGAACAGCAGTTTTCAGTTCTTTCCACAGATTCGCAGCAAAAGGTGGCGCTACGAAGTATTAACTTAAGGGGGCTGAATAATTTTGCTTTCGCAAGGCACTGTAAATAAAATATTTTAACTTGTGACAGCTATACGAGTCGGGGTTTTTCTATTCATAGCCAGTAAATTTACACAAACTTCTTTATTCCCTCTCGACTGTTTCTCGCCGTACGACTTTAGGAGTTCCACGAAACCATCTCCGAAGTTTCCCACATCCAAAAGATCCAGGTCTCCACCTCCACCATCATCGCTGCCCTTATGTCCTAGCAACCCTTCCCTGTTGCCTGGTAACCTGCGACCCAGTCGGTTGAAGCCAGTGAGCCCGAGAGAGAGTCCTCCGGAGGACGAGAAGGACCGAAAGAAGGACGAGGAGATGAAGAGAGAAGAGACGTGGCGCCGCAGGGAAGAGGACGAGGAGGAAGAACAAGAGAAGAGGGAGAAACGTGGAAGTCCTGCTAAGGCAGCAGCTGAGATCTCCACACGTAAAGCAGAGTCCAATGGTTAATGATTGCTACTGATTTACTCACATACACACACGCACGTGAGCACTGTGTAGTTTGTTCTAAACTACAAACTCCTGTTTCAGGTGTAGAGAGGGTGGCGAGTCCTCCAGCGGGCAGACCCAGTACAGGAACCACAGACCCAGAGGAGGCGTCTCGACTGCTGGCTGAGAAACGTCGGCAGGCCAGAGAGCAGAGGGAGAAAGAGGAGGAGGAGAAGAAGCAGCAGGAGGAGGCTGAGAAGTTCGTATCCACTGATTTATAGAATTTAATTACATAATGAGTAAAGGACGCTCCAGGAGTTTTTAAGGGTTGTGTGTGTGTGTGTGTGTGTTGATGGACAGACGATACAGAGAGGAGATGGCACAGAGGATAGCTGAGGAGAGAGCGAAAAGAGAAGAGGAGGCCGAAGAGAAAAAATGCAAGGAGGAAGAAGAGAGACAATTGGAAGAGGAGAGGCTGCAAAGAGAGAAAGGGGAAGAAGCAGAACGCCTGCAGAGACAGGTTAAACACACACACACACGTGCATACACACACAGTATACACGCATACACACACATACATGTATACACACGCGTGCACGTACACTCACGGACACATTTATAATAAAAAATGACCACACAGGTGAATGCATCTTACACACATACTGCACACACACAACTATAATAAAAGGGTGTATGTGTGTGTACAGAAAGAGGAAGAGGAGGCTCGTCAGCGTGAGGAAGCAGAGCGTTTGCGTCAGGAGAGAGAGAAACACTTCCAGAAAGAGGAGGCTGAGAGACTCGAGAGGAAAAAGGTACAGGTTTTTTTTTGTTTTGTTTTTTTGTTTGTTTTTTTCCCCCCTTTGTTTTATTTTTTGGAGTTTAAATGTGTTCATCAGAAACTTAAACACACTATTCACTTCCGTAGCGTCTCGAGGAGATCATGAAACGCACACGCCGTTCAGATCAGGTACTGAAACACACACACACTTGTATTGGTGAAAGATTTGTTGCTCATGCCTCTTGTACAGCATGACGTTTGAATGATGTGTGTGATGTTTATTAGAAAAGCCCCGGTCAGAGGAACGGAGATGTGAATCAGCAGTCTCAGGACACAGGTAAGAGCAATTTCATGCGTGTACTGCTTGAACCAGATTTATCTTTTATTCAGAATAGGATCAGGAAGCGTTGGGAGAAGAGGCAGTTTGGTAAAAACTCAACACAGCTCTGCAGCAGTTAACCTTTAGTGATCTGTGAAAGGGGTGTTTTCATATGTTACTGCTTCCTGTTTCCTATTAAACACACATTATGGACAGTTAATTGGCTAAGAACCTCCTACTGTGTTTAAAAAAAATAAATAAACAACCATGCTTTCATTATGCTCTTTTTATCTCTCTCTCTGTCTTTCTACCTCTCTCACTGTGTATCTCTGTGTAAGGGTCTCTCTCTCTCTCTCTCTCTCTCTCTCTCTCTCTCTCTCTCTCTCTCTCTCTCTCTCAAAATCAGAAACTGTTTTATTGGAAAGAATTTTTAGTTTATAACTGGTGCCAAAGCACCCCTCTTACCTGACTGTCTCTCTTCTCTCCTCTCTCTCTGACTGTCTGTCTCTCCCTCTTCTCTCTCTCTCTCTCTCTTTCATTGAGTATCCATCTTTCTCTCCTCTCTCTAACTCTGTCTCTCTCTGGCTATCTGCCCATCTTGCTTCTGTCTCTCACGGTCAGTCTCTCTCTCTCTCTCTCTCTCTCTCTGACTGTCTGTCTGTCTGTCTCTCTCTCTCGCTGACTGTCTCTCCCTCTTTTCTTGTCTCTCTCTCTCTCTCTGACTGTCTGTCTCTCCCTCTTCTCTCTTTGTCTGACTGTCTGTCTCTCTCTTCTCTCCCTCACTTAGTCTCTCATTTTCTGTCTCTTTCTCTCTCTCTCTCTGACTGTCTCTCCGATTCTCTCCTCTCTCTCTCTCTCTCGCTGTCTCTCTCTCTTTATTTCACCTTTGAATTATACTGTACATACTGCAGTTGCACAGTGTTCTGTTATTATTTTACACAAATGTTTAGGTTCTTGTTCCTTTATCTCAGTGTAAAACAATTCTAAATATATTTTGCTGACAGCCTGCTGAACTTTTGCTTCTCTCTCTCTCTCTCTCTCTCTCTCGCTCTCTCTTTCTTTCTTTCTCTCTCTCTCAGCAAACGTGGACTCTGGGATCCCCTCAATCACTGTATCAGCTCCACAAATCTCTGACTCCACACAGCACAGTGACATCAACGGCCACACACTGCCCCCGGCTGGACACAAGTAAGTACTGCATGTACAGCTCTACTGCACTCCTCAGCTCAGTAGAGTTAGAAAGCTAAACCCCCCGGCCGCTGTACTGTTTACTGAACATAACTGTTAGGAAGCTCTGACTGATGAAGAACCTGCTGTGAGAAAAATAATCAGCCTTCATGGCATCATATTTGCATCTCTGTACCGCTTCCATGGTGTTATAACATGTCACTACAGGCTTCCTTAAACCCAGCACCATATCGGACCCAGTCTTGTGTCTTCTTTGGTTATAGATGTAATTAACATTGTGAAATATACACGCTGCGTGTTAAAGCTGTGCTACGTTATCATCAGCATTAGCACTGAAGCCCAGCTTCAAGAAAACGGCGTCATCATGGAGACCCTGGCCTTTGAGGAAGTGATCGAAGTGCCCATGGTGAGCAAGCTGTCCCGCCAGGAAGGCGACGGAGAGGAAGAGGACAAGGACGAGAGGAGGAAGACGCCGCTGCTGGCTTTCAGCGAGAACGGAAGCACACATGACCTAAGCACATGGGACCAAAGCCAAGTCCGGGACCACGCAGGTAAGCTGACCTGCCAGCCTTAATCATCCTCATCCTCCAAATTCTCCAAGGAGTTTAATGCTTTCTACAGAATCACAAACTATCGGGTTTAAAATAAAAAAAAAATAATAATAATAATGTCAAAACCAAGATTTATTGTGTAAGTCTCACTTTTTTTTTTATACAATTAATTTTTTTTTATTAATTGCGTCCTGTCTTCACAGGGGATGTCTGAAACCCTCAGAGAGCATGATGGGAAACGGTGTGACTGCTACCTGCTCGGTTTCTTCTTCCTTTACATTTTATCCACTTAGACACCTGGTTATCTGAGGAGAAAGTAACTGTAACACACTTCTCAAGTTGTGGACAGTCATCCTTGCGCTTCCTGTAATGCAGTTCGTACCTACTGATTCCCCATGCCCCACCCCTCTAACACTAAAGTGGCAAGTTCCAGGAGCATCGAGGCTCGGTCGATTAAACATGCTGTTCGCGTGTATGTGGGAAAACCTGTGGATTTGAAATCAGCTGTAGAGTCTGATCTAATACTTGAAGATTTTATTATTTTTCTGGTTTGTTTGTGTTGAGGTCAAATACAATGACGGGCTAACCGTAGCGAGGGCGCTGGATGACCTGATGTCTTTTGAAATGTTCCGAAACATTCTGGGGCATTCTGGGTTTTTGTGCAGAGTAAACCAGGCATGTCGTGTAACACTGAACACATCGTGACTTTTACAAGAGTGAAGAAATAGTATTTTCCTACGTGTTTATTAAGCTTTAATATATATTTGCTTCATCGTGACCATGTTGCACTGGGGATGAGTCTTCTTAATGGAGATGCACCAAAATTTGAAATGAAAATTATTGGCCAAAATAAGGCCCCTTTTTGCACTTTTTTTCCCCATTAACGCTTTCCCTGAAAGTTAAAAATGCAGAGAAACTCATTGTTTCACTAATAATACTCAAATGTACAAAATTTCCATGTTATTATATGTCTTCTGATCAGATGTTTGGAGTAATATCCTGTTGAAAACACAAACATCGTTAATAATGATATCTTTGGCTGGGGGCTTAGGGTGTACAGTGGCTTAGCGGTTGGCACGTTTTGCCTCGCACCTCCAGGGTTTGGGGTTCGAATCCCGCCTCCATCCTGCGCGTGTGGAGTTTGCATGTTCTACCTATGCTTCAGGGGGGGTTCCTCTGGGTATTCCAGCTTCCTCCCTCAGTCCAAAGACTTATGTTGTTGGCTGATTGCCAACTCTAAATTGTCCGTAGTGTGTGAATGTGTGATTGAGCCCTGCGATGGGCTGGCACCACGTTCCCTGAGATAGGCTCCAGGCTCCCCGTGACCCTGTGCAGGATAAGCGGTATGGGAACATAAATGGATGGCTGGATGTTTGGCAAATGCTCCAATAAAACCAGATAAAAACATGTTTTGATTGATTTAATGACTTTTCTGTAAGATGTTTAGCTTCAGTGCTAAAGCTAAACAAAGAAAAAATTAATTCCTTAATAGATAAAACTGCGGTAGAATAAGTATTAAAACATTTCAGGACATTGTTTTTTCGGTTAGTTTCAGTTTTTGGCCAAGAGATTCAGTGCATCGCTACCTCTGACCGGAGTGAAGGCTCACTCCAAAGATCTCACGCAAGACACGCTGTCTAATCTACCATCTAACACAGCAGGTTTATGAGCTCCAGATATTAATCGGCCACCAGGACTGGACAATCATTACATTAATAATAAAACAATAAGCGAAGACAATAAAATGAAGAACCTTAAATGAAGAGAAACGCTGCTATATGTAACGTCCCTATGCCTTATAAAATCAGGACACACGTGTTTGGGATTTAAGGACTGATTATCAATCTCCACACCACATTTCATACGTTTTACAGACGGATTAGATCTTCTCCTTAGAGAATTCATCTCGATTTGCTCACTGTGCATAACTGCTGTGCATTTAAAAACTGCTGGATTGAGGATCTGCTCCAGATTCGCTTTAGCTCTGTCAGCAAATCCTGACACTGGTGTAACGTAATGCTAAAAGCACCGAGCTCAGCTACTGTATAATGTGTTCAATGGAAACGATGTAAATCTTTAAAAATTTGTATACAGTAAATGCAGATACGACTATATTGTTCAAAGACCAAATTCATGTTTGAAACAAGACGACTGATCCGATATAAACCTGCAACCCGGCATCTGTACCAGCTAGAACAGAGAACTCCTCCAATCCCAGTCATATATATATATATATATATATATATATATATATAAACGCTTATTTTTAGTTTGGTGGAGATTCTAGACTCAAGCACATTCATACTTTTAGTCAGAGTTCACTTTTAGTCAGCCTTCTGTTTCTTAATCTCTTAAAAAATTCCTCATTCTCATCCTCCTCCTCCCCAAAGCAATCACATCTGTATAGCATGTAAAAAAAATATTAAAATCAATAAATAATTTTGTTTGAACAACAAAGCCCCACACGTCTGCTTTATTTATGTAATTGTGTTTCTATAGTCAGGCAGCACAATACTCAAATAATCACAATACTCCTCCACATGTTCTCTTATGTTATCTCAGTGACTTTTTCCTCTTTTATTTGAGTTTATGTATTAATTTTACAAAATGTATAAATAAATCATGAAACGATTCATACTTAAGCAAGGAAGGAAAAAAAGGAAATCAAATTCCTTTATACTAAAGCGAATTAAACCCTTAAATGCATCACAGTGTAATTGTTTATTATTAAACCCACAAAGTTATCATTACTTTCATTTCTGCAGTTCGAGCATTGTTTTGTCAAGTGGGAGAAGTTATTGAATTTCTTACTCGGTCAGTAACAGAAAGAGTACCTTGATGATCAATCCTGTATGAACTCCCTCTCGTTTATATAATCACAGCACATTCTTTTTTGTTGGAAAGTGCACGATCTCTGCTGCCATCTTGTTTCTCCTAACTAGGTTAGGATGCCTCTCCAGCACTCTTAAAATGATTTACCCCGGTCTTTATGACCTAGTCTTAACGCTTAAGAATAAGTGGGATTCAGATTTGCTCCTAAGTCTAGGAATAAGACTAAAATTGTCATTCTGAGAATTTTGACAGGCTTGAGACTAAAATCTTACTTTTTAGTAGTTGACCCAAAGAAAGATTATAAGGAAATATTTGAGTGATGTGTTTATTACAGTTAGAGAAATGTTGACCATGTGTAGCGCACACAATCTAAAATTCCGTAAGTCAGCACGGGAGATTTTTCAAAGGCAAGCTACTTTAAATTCTGAACAAATAGGAGTTGGAGAACGGCGTTCTGACAGTTGTGTCTGATATAAATCTTGATTACTTGTGACCTGTATCTTCTCACTCTGGAGACTTGAGTTCAGAGATTAGCATCTATAAATATGAGGTACTGTAATAACATGTCAATAAAACATTTCTGTAAAACTTTTTTGCTCCATTTCAATAAAGATCAAATTTAATCCTCAAAATGAGATCCGTACATGCAGTAGGGAAGCAGCAGATCACCCAAGGGGTTTTGGAAGTAAGAATTTTACCATAATGATTTTCTGATGTCTGATTTATGATTCAACCCCAGTTTCTGTCCTGGTTCCTACCTGCATATTTGTTCTGGTAGAGTACAGTGGCTTGCATAACCCTGTTTAATGCGCTTGTCTCAGACTTTGTCTTGAGCTTGTTTTGATTAGCTACTTGCTCTTCATGATGCTGTTTAAATAACTTCTCTAACAAACTCTGGGCTCTTCCAGGAACATGCAGATTTTATACTGCTCTCACATGGCACTTTAAATATATTGTATTGGGTTTCTTCCCACTTTAGTATAATGGGTTATTTGGGTAGTTTAGTAAGAACTCCGACACGTAGGTCTGCGAATGAAGTCTACTTGGGCCTTATGTGTTCTGTCAGGGGGAAGTTCAGGAATAAAAGAAAAAATTTCTTGGGCTCCTATGAACCTATTTTCACCCTCAATTTCTGTGTAACTGTGTGTGTGTGTGGCCTATTTTAGCTAACTGGTTAAGCTAAAATGGGCCACTACTTAAAATGACTTTTTTTCACAAAAATCAAAGTTTCTTTTCAAATGTAATCATTTTATTTGAAAGAACCTGTCAAAACATTGTTCATAAATGTTTTGCTTCATTGGTAAACTTACTTATAATTGCTTTATCACCCTTATTAGTGATGAATGAATATTTACTATGCCGTGATCACTTACCATTTAATTTCTCTGACAAGCTTCATATAACACTCTGTCCTGCCCAATTTAAGAGCATTAGAGACCAATCAAAACTATTGTTATATGTCAACTAGTGTTGTAGCAACAATGCAAGTTCAGTTATTGTGATTGGCTGTAAAAACTTAAAAGGCTATGACTCTCCAACCTTATCTGGCCCATTTTAGCTGACTTCACCCCGTGTGTATATATTAAGTGTGTGTGTGTGTGTGTGTATGTATCTATGTATGTGTGTATATATATATATATATATATATATATATGGGCGGCTGTGGCTCAGTCGGTAGAGCGGGTTGTCCACTAATTATAGGGTTGGTGGTTCGAATCCCGGCCCGGGTGATCCCATGCCGAAGTGTCCTTGGGCAAGACACTGAACCCTAAGTTGCCCCCAATGGCAAGCTAGCACCTTGCATGGAAGCTCTGCTACCATTGAGTTATGCACTTGTAAGTCGCTTTGGATAAAAGCGTCTGCTAAATGAATAAATGTAATGTAATATATATATATATATATCATAAATCCATATGTTATTCACAATAGAACCATTTTAAGAAAAAAAAGTAATTTTGAGCTAAGAAAGCACATTGCTTCACACACGTTATGTTATATGTTATAAAGTTCCTCTTTAAAATCTGGACACAGATGTGTTATCGGTCTGTGCTGCAAATTCACAATGCAAAATCAGTTCATGATTAAAAATGTATATATTCACATTATAACAAGAATGTTGCTGTTTTCTGATGTGAAAACGATTCTTGTAAAACGGCTTGTAATTGGTGGCAACTGGGTCAGGTTTAATATCCTAAGCATACCTCCAAATTTATAACAAAAAGGCTTAAACACAACAAAGCGAAAGTATAGCAGTTGCCACAGTCATAGACTTTTACTCCAAACTACTTTAAGACTCTTTCTGAATAAAACCCAATAATATTGCACAATACATGCCTCTTTAGAAATAAAGCACAACAAAGACAATTACCATGTGATGCATGTAAGGGCTTAAAGCCTGAGTATTAATACATTTTTTTTTGTTCCATATGTCAAGTAAAAGAGGATATTACTGATCTGTAACATAACATAGTAGATGTAGATGAGCCATTGTCATTATTCTTTGTGCTGTCTCACTCTAGAAACAAAGAATTACAAAAAAAAATATGAAAATAAAGCAGACATGGGATTTTTAGTTCAAACTAAATTATTTGTTGATTTTAATGTATTTTTTTTACATGCTATACAGATGTGATTGCTTGGGAGGGGATGAGAATGAGGAATTTGTAAAGAGTTGAAGGAACAGAAGGCCGGATAAAGATGACAAAACATATGAGTGTTTATATGCAAACAATTCTAGCTGAAATAAGAATTCTCTACCCATTTTCCTTTCGTGAATTATGAGCTGGTTTACTGACAGAAATCAAATGAATAACTGAAAAGCTATTTAAAGGTTAATTTCCTGTATTTGTACCGAGTATCTGTAGGATGATCACAGCATCGGAGTTCCCCTTTGTCTTTCACTTTTCACACTCTGATTCATAAATCTGCATTTATAATGAAAATCAAAAGGTTGAACTGTAGACACAAGCTGTAAACATGCCTTATCCGATGGCAACACTCCCCCCCCACCACCCCACCCAATTCCTGTCATCATTTCCTGTGTAGGCTACATTTATAAAACCAGCCAAATTAAAATTCTTTAAATATATAAATGCATACATACATACATACAGTATATAAAAATATATTATAAAAATCTATATACATGTTTAGATATACAGTGCATCATGGCGCTTCACTTTTTCCACATTTTGTTATGTTACAACCTTATTCCAAAGAAGGCTGTAACATAACAAAATGTGGGAAAGTGAATCCTGTGAATACTTTCTGGATGCACTGTAAATGATTATATACAATTCTAGAAAGTAACTGTAGAGAGAAGAACATACAATAATAAAGGAAACAGGGCTGGTGAGGAACACTGTAAACCTGAATGTTGTCTTTACATAAATAATCAAGTAATCTTAACTAAACATTACTTAAAAATTTGCATTTTAGACCCATAACTGAAAAATCACTCGCAAACACGTTTGATTTCATACAGTGTGTACTGATGTCAATGGGGCCAAACACCCTCAAGCCTAAAGTAAAGTCTTTGGCAAACCAGATTTTTGTTTAAGAAAAATGTTTAGGTCTCATTGATGCAGATTTTGAGTCCGCATTGTTACATTTACATATTCAGTACCTATTAACATAATTGTGATACCTTTTTTTCTCAATTTATGCCATTATCCATTAACAAAGGATACAAAGTATCATGTCTGAATGGTTTAAGTACACAGAGTTCTACCATAATAGTGCACTAGTTAATATGGGATATTGTTACCACTTGTACAGTGGGCTTGTGACCAAATTCCATTTCCATTACAGTAGGGTGTGTACTGTAATTATCAATATTGTGAATATTGATCAATAAAGACATTCAATATGATGATTAGTATGTTTTATTTCAGTTTGGTATGCTCGCACAAAGTGTAAACAGTCCAAAATAACAACAACAAAAACATACGTAGTCAATTCGATTTAATTTATAATACATTTTTCATTTCAGTTGAATTTTCAAGTTGAGTTCACTTAAATATGTAAGTACACTTGAAATTAAGACCAAGTTAAATAAACATAATTGTTTAAGTACACTATATAAACACCAAGTTTGGTGAACTTAACAATTTAAGTACAGTCTACATGAATGCCAAGTTAAGTGAACTTAAATATACAAGTTTTGGGAGACTGCATTACTCAAGAACATTGAGGGAAGGAGTTTACTCAATCTATTGAGTTCAGTCAACTTATTAAGGTTTTCAGTGAAGAAATAGAGAAAGAGGAATGTGATACACTGTATTTCTGAATGTGATGTATGAAACTGCTGATTCATAATGTACAGTGGCTTGCATAAGTTTTTACCCTCCTTTTTTCCTCCAAATTTTGTACTGTTACAACCCAGAAATGAAAGGGATGTAATAGGAACTACTTAATAGGTACTCTGGGACTGGCAAGGTGAGGCTGCTTAACCACATTGTGGGTGTTGAGACAGTTTACAATCTAGAAGACTGAACAAAGTTCTCATACAGTTGTTGTCAGTCTGCATGGTGTATACAATACATCGCTGGCTCCTCCCCACACACCTGGCTATATTGGGGAGCCATCCTTGTTGGACATCTGAACTTGAGTTGTGTCCACTGTTGAGTTAGTTAGTCAAAAAAAAGCAATCCACTACAGATGACTAATTACTACTTTAAAATGTTTAACTTTTTAGACTAAGTGCCATTTTTAGCTACACATAAAAATATTACAAATGAAGATAAATAAAAAAATAAATAAACACTATAACTGATATTGATCCTTTAGATGAAGATCCCAGAGAAAGGTCAGCTTAGTTTAATTACATTTTTATTCACCAACAAGTGTGTGCATGTGATTAATGTGTCATGTAACCAAATAAATAAATAAAAATACACCTACCAACAATGTATGCAGGAAAGAGGACAGAAAGTGAAACTTGAGCTTTGATAGAAATAGTTCCCGCCTCCCCACAGTGTGTTTATAACCACAGCCTTGGCAGCCCTTTGCAGTGCACTATATCTCAGACAGACAACCTTTTTGTGACATATGTTATTTGAGCATTAGTTATGGTACAATATTCACTTTTAAACCCCCTTTGGTGAATCTACTGCTACATTATGTACACTTCTCATTTATTGTAGGACACAAAGCAAAGATTATCCAGAAATGTTTGATTGATGTGTTACAGTTAGACAAATGATGGAAATATGTGATACACATATTCTTAAACATACTGTACCTTATCTGTATAAAGGTAAAACTAGTTCATTAAAAAAATGGGATATTATTTAAAACAACAACAACAACAACAATAATAATAATCGACAGCAGAAGACCACATCAGGTTCCACTCCTGTGATCAAGATTAGGAATAAATCACCTGGTCTTTTTCCAGTCTTTCCAGAGTTTGTGTAAGTCTGTATGCATAGTAGCTGTAGATTATTGTTCCTGGCTGACAGGAGTGGACCCTTATGTAGTCTGCCGTTGTAGCCCATCTACCTCAAGGTTTGATGTGCTCAGTGCTCTGAGATACTTTTATGCTCACCAGTTTTGTAAAGAGTACTTATTTGAATTAGTATGGACTTCCTGTCAGTTCAGACCAGTCTCTTATTTTCCTCTGATGCTTCTCGTCAACAAGGTGTTTCATCATTATGTTCTCCCATTCCCATTGGTGCAGAGTTTAAAGTAGCTCCGCTCTGAAAAATCTCTCGCACTGTTTTGCGAAATTTTACACCAAGTATACCATAGATCACTGGATTTAGGCAACATCGGGTGCAAGCCAGATGACGGCAGATGTAGCTAGCATAATTGAGATGTTTTGAAAATGTTATTGGAAAAAAATAACTGAAGGTCTCCAGAAAATTCACTATGCTAAAAGGAGCCCAGGAAATAAAGAACGTAGCTACCAGAAGGAAGGTGAGTCCAGCAGTTCTGTGCTTCTGGTTTTTTGGTGATTTCATGACGGTTTGCAGAATCCTGATGTAGCAAATATCCATGAACAAAAAGGCACACAGAAAAACAATGCTCTCTTTAAACGTAATAAGATAAAATGGAGTTCTGCTGCTGTATATATCGCCTATTGCATGAGAATGTTCTATGGCGAGCAAAGAAATAGAAGTCAATGCTGCCAAGGCGCTCACGACCCACACTAAGATAAGAACGCATGTGACGCAACATCTTTTCTTCCAGCCTGAGTGAGGGTGCACCATGGTTGTGTACTGCTGAATGGTCATCAACACCAGGAGCAGCATATTGCTGTAAAATCCAACTGAGAAAATATAGTATACCACAGTGCATGCTGTGTCTCCAGTAAGTTCATAGACCCAGAACACCAGTGCAACAGTGAACAGCAGGTCTGATAGAGCCAAGTTGAGTATGAAGATGCTGGTCCGTGACCGTAGTTTCATATAGAATACACTGATCAGAACAACCAGGGTGTTACCAATGAGACTGAGGACGATCACAATGCTGAGTGTGCTGGTTTCTGAAAATCCAAGCAAGGATAAGTAAACAATGTTTGTTTTGAATCATTTTTACATTTTCTACTATATATAGTTCTGAATTCTGAACTGAAATGTGTTTCTTTTGATGCATGTATCTGAAACAGAAGTAAAGTTCTAGCATTTTAAAATCTGATTAACCCCAAAAGTGAAAAAGCCAGAAAATTGCATTTAAATATTTCATACCAATTCCACTGAAAGATGCTCTGCCTACCACTACATTCCAACTTGACTCATTTCTCATTTTGATTATCAGCACCACCCACATCGGTCTCTCTCTCCATTTCATCACAGGTTCTAATTTAATTTGAATTTAATGTTCATTCCCAAAACAAGTTCTCATTAACACTTACATTATAGGAGCTATAAACAGCCAGTACCTCAAAAAGTCATTCTTTCTAGCTCTTTCTTGAAGTTATTAAAACAAATCTTGCAACAAACTGTTACAAAGTGCTGACCCTGGAGACTCCTACCATGACTGGTACTGTAAATAAACCTCTTACAGAAAACTTCATCATGTTAACAGTTCTACGTCTTTGTTACGTAAAAGCACACTTTTTAATAAAACCAAAATCTGTTTGATAGAGTTGATGTGTTATTAAAACGAGCACATTCTTATAATTCACAAATTCTAACGAGCGCATGAATATAAACCTGGAAGTTGAATTATAGCCAGAATTATTTTTGAACCAATCAGATTAATCAATCAATAGAAAATTCAAGAGCATGTGTTATAAAGAACAAGATATCAAATTAGTGGCTTTGGCTTTGTATGCAACAAACTGACAGTGTTTATATTTTATACTCCCTTATTACAGGATATACTGTGATGGTAGACATGATCAGTACTGAATCAGAGACAAAGAATCATTCGAGTCTGTTAATTATCAGTACTGTTAAAGGTAATATATATATATATATATATATATATATATATATATATATATATTTATATATATATGGTTTAAATAAGAATTCTTACCCATTTTCCTTTCCTGTATTATGACTTGGTTTACGGCTTGACATCAAATAAAGACTGAAATAACTGAAGTTCCTTTCCTATTACTTCTACTGAGGTACGACGATCAAAGTGTCAGAGTTCCCCTTTCTATTCCTCTTTTCACACTGTGCTTCATAACGCTGTGTTTAAAATGACACTCGGATTATAATGAAAAGGAAGAAGTACAGACACATGCCATAAACATGTCTGAACAAATTCTTCTGCAGTAGGAGGTTTTGAGGTGTGAGTAACTGGAATTCATAGCCACAAATCTCCACCCTCTTTCAACCAAATTTCCTGTGAATGTTTCTACATCTAAGAAGAACATAGACTTTAGAGGCCAAGTCAACACCTTGAACTATTTGCCATGCTCATACGTTCAAATCATTCCTGAAACGTTTCTGCAGTGTGGCATGGTATATTATCCTGCTGAAAGAGGACGCTGCCATTAGGGAATACCACTATCATGAAGAGGTGTACTTGGTCTGCAACAATGTTAAGGTACAGTAGATGATTATGTAGAAGATAAAATCAACCTTTTTAGCCTGAGTCAAAAACTTCAGAGACAGAGAGTTTAGTAGGTGTCAAAAAGTAAATAAACTTTATTGAAAACCAACTAAGTGGGACTGTCTGCAGAGGGTCCTGTACATACACATACATGTCCTTATATACGTTTTGGAAACAGTAAAATTATCCCTAGGTGGGGCATTCACGTTTTCTTTCCGGGAACAAACCAATCCCTTTTGCCTTAATTAATTATTCATGTCTATATGATATCTTAAATTTGTGGAGCATGTGCAGTTAGTTGTTTTTCTAGAAAAGGTTTTATGAGGACAAGGTTTCTTCCTTTCTACATGAAGGTGTCTTCACTCAGGCCTGTGTGCCCTGTCCTTGAACCACACTTCCTTCCTGAGGCCCTCTTCCAGCTCCATCGGCACCTGGCTTCAAAGTTTTCTTCCCACAAACGTGAATGTCTAATGTCAGTTTATTGCTGTGCGGAAAAGTGCCAGCTGGAACAGTAGAACTTTTGATACTTTTTTGATACAGTAGAAAGTTGATACTTTTCTTTAATGCCTATACAGACAAATGAAATGAAGTAAAACACAAAACAAAAACATCAAATCAACAGCATCCATTCAGTACCATTTAATTTGTAATGATTAAAAATGTAAAAACAAAAAAAGAAAAGAAAAATTCACCACCATACCAATGATATCTCTGAAAAGTGTATCGCGTAATTATCTATCATGATATCGATATTATATTGATATATTGCCCAGCCCACTTAATAAACTTGAGTATTTCTTGGCTTATTTAAGTCCAAGGGTACAGAATATCCTCATATTTTTATTCATGAATACTAGGCATGAGATAGAATATCGTCTCAAACATTGCGATACAAAATACCGGCGAGCCAATTTTTCTTTTATAGTAAAGTGTATTGATATTGCAGTGGTTGATCTACCTTAGCAATTGCTAAGGTCAGTTTGCACTCAAGTTAACTATTAATAACTTTAGTTTGATACAATAGACTATAAGTTAAAACTATAATGAATTCATAAAGGACGCTGATGCTCATACTCATAAGTTGCTCAAAAGATCGCAAGATTATAAGCACTATCCAGTGTCACCCATATAAGGATAGGTTCTCTTTTGAGTCTGGTTCCTCTCCAGGTTTCTTTCTCATGTCTCAGGGAGTTGTTCCTTGCCGCTGTTGCCACTCTTATCATTCTCTCCTCATATTGTTATCCTGAATCAGGCATCCAGTCACTTCTCTCCATGGAAGCCAATCAGGTGCTTGTTCATTTTCTTCTTATCCTGAAACTGGACTACTGAAACTTACTCCTGGCAGGTCTTTCCATGAATACTATCTGACAACTGATCCAGCATGAATTGTCTCAAATCTTTCCATTGGCTTTCAAGAGCTTTCTCGGAGCTCCAGTAGAACGGCCCTGTGCAGTTGACAAATGGCCAACTGGTATTCTCCCCGAAAGAAACCGCCCTTAATGGTCCTTTCCCGCCCTCACCGTGCCCACACAGCTCCACCATTGCCAATTCCTGTGCCAGGTCCAACTGGTTCACTGAGCGGTGCATCCCCTGTGATGGTGATCGTCGTCATATCCCATTCGACTGTGGGATTTGACCTTTGGCCTGCATGTGGCCTGAGCTCTTGCTGTGGAAAATTTCATGGGGGTTGGCACGGGGTACAGCTTGCCCACGGGAGGGACAGGGCTACTTGGGCTGGACATGAGCTGGGGAAAAAGTAGCTTGATGTGGAGGGTGAATATCTGGACGGCTGAGGATGACCTTGAAAGATAAAAGTCTGGCTGTGGTCATAGGAATTATAGGGACCATAAGGATCGTAGGGGTCATATGGCCGGAAAGGGCTGAGTAGAGTGGAGCCGGTCGTGTATTTGGGAGATGAGAAAATTGGAGACATGCTGAAAAGGTGGGCGGAGGGATTTAACTGTGCAGCAGAGTGATCCAAACAGCAGAGCTCGGGTTCATCTCCCTGTCCTCCGACAAAATGGATCCGTTCCAGATAAATTCCTGCAGAAACATCAGTGTGCTGTCTGCTCGGTGTTACACAGCCGCCAGGACCGTTACAGAAGCATGTGTTAATGAGAGAGCAGGAAAAGCTGCAGAAGAACTTTTGTTGTACCGTAAGACATGCGTTCATCCAACTCAAATCCACTCAGAATATAACTCGATCAACCCTTGTTCTATGGATTTAGATTATGCTTTTAACTATTGATTATACATATAGATTATGCCTTTATACCAATATTGATCATTCGATTATGCTTAAGTAATAATTCTAAATGTTGGTTACATATTGAGTACACTTCATTAACATATCCAAAGGTTAGTTAGACATATAGATTATATCTCATAGATATTTTCTATATATTTTCTATAATATGTGTCAAAGTAACATACACATGAATGCCAGGACACAAGGTTTTCCCCAGATAAGTGATGCACACACACACACACAGCCGTCCACATGATTTAAAAGAAAACATGATTCATCAGACCTCTGTGGTGCAATTATGATGCTCACGTGCCCATTGTAGGCACTTTCGGCAATGTACAAGGGTCAGCATACTTTTACATTTATTCATTTAGCAGACGCTTTTATCCAAACTGAGGAAATACAGGCAAAAATGAGGCAACACAAACAAAGTCATGTGACCTCAACATAAATACACCTACACTAAGTAAAAAGTATGCAAGAACCAGGACAGAAAGTGAAACTGGGTTTGAATCACAAACCTTCAAAGTGCACTCGGTGTGGTTTATCACAACAGCTTTTACACCCTTTATAGTGCACTATATATGAGCATTATATGATGGTTCTTCAGTATTAATTATGGTTCTTACTTAAAAAAAAAACCTCTAATGAATCTGTTGCTTTCATACAGTAAGTATAATTCTTATTTTTAGGGACTGAATTGAATCTTTTAACAGAAAGCACAGATTATCCAGAAATGTTTATTCATGTGTTGTTATAGTTAATATGTATAAATATATTATTGGAAATAAACATACAATCCCAATGTTTAAAAGTGTATAGTTAATGTCAGTAGAGTTACTAGATGATCGCCACTGCAAAATATTTAAGCTTAATGAACATTACAGTTAAACAAATAAATATATGTTTAGATATATACTACACTATATTTTCATGATAAACCAAACAATCTAGCTACTGATCATTTAGCAATTAGTTTGATATTCTACAGTGTAGTCTTTATAAAATGCAACCAACACCAGCTGTGGTAGAGGAATACAACACTTCGGGATGTCCTTGTGTTTTATTCTTTTCATTCTTTATACATATAAAATGAAATGCAAATGAATTCAGTAAATAGCAACTGCTTTAGACAATATGTTTGGGATATATATAAAGGGGGGTCCAGAACTCTGAGAGCACTAGGGAAAATCTTTCTATTTTGCATTCTTTTCTATTTTAATAGCACAATTTTCAGTACAAATTATATTATTGACAACATCTTGAGTGCAAAGTATAAAACATTTGAAATATTTTTTCACGTCCATTATGGACAATTCCTGCCCAGACCACCAGAGGGCACCCTCACACATTTTTGAATTTCTACTTTTGTTATCTGCTCCATTTCCTTCCTTGATTGTGTTCACCAGTTTTGTGTTTCCCCAAATAGTTCCCTATTTAACGTTCTGTGTTTTCCCTCCTTAGTTTTGGTGCATTATGCATATTTGGTGTTTAGTTTGCTATATTATTTGCACAATGAGTGGTGTTTTTTTTTTTCATGTAGAGTTTTCTTTGCCTTGCCTCACCCAGCTTTAGTTTCACTTCTTCAAGTCTTAATTTTTCTTAGTTGTTTTCTTATTAAAAGACATACAGCAAAGTCTGGAGAAAGAAAGAGTCTACGCATGATCCAAAACATACAAGCTCCTGGATGTAGTGTTTGGGCTTGCATGACTGCTTTTGGAACAGGATCACTAATCTTTATTGATGATGTAACACATGATTGCATGAATTCCTTCCTGAAATAACCTCTTAAACCCTCAGTGCCCATTTCTGTAGGGTATATAGTACTCAGGGTGAACTTTATCTTCAGCTCATTTACAGTGCCTTGCGAAAGTATTCGGCCCCCTTGAACTGTTCGACCTTTTGCCACATTTCAGGCCTCAAACATAAAGATATAAAACTGTAATTTTTTGTGAAGAATCAACAACAGGTGGGACACAATCATGAAGTGGAATGAAATTTATTGGATATTTCAAACTTTTTCAACAAATAAAAAACTGAAAAATTGGGCGAGCAAAATTATTCAGCCCCGTCTAGTTAATACTCTGTAGCGCCACCTTTTGCTGCGATTACAGCTGTAAGTCGCTTGGGGTATGTCTCTATCAGATTTGCACATCGAGAGACTGAAATTTTTGCCCATTCCTCCTTGCAAAACAGCTCGAGCTCAGTGAGGTTGGATGGAGAGCGTTTGTGAACAGCAGTTTTCAGTTCTTTCCACAGATTCTCGATTGGATTCAGGTCTGGACTTTGACTTGGCCATTCTAACACCTGGATATGTTTATTTGTGAACCATTCCATTGTAGATTTTGCTTTATGTTTTGGATCATTGTCTTGTTGGAAGACAAATCTCCGTCCCAGTCTCAGGTCTTTCGCAGACTCCATCAGGTTTTCTTCCAGAATGGCCCTGTATTTGGCTCCATCCATCTTCCCATCAATTTTAACCATCTTCCCTGTCCCTGCTGAAGAAAAGCAGGCCCAAACCATGATGCTGCCACCACCATGTTTGACAGTGGGGATGGTGTGTTCAGGGTGATGAGCTGTGTTGCTTTTACGCCAAACATAGCGTTTTGCATTGTTGCCAAAAAGTTCGAGCACCTTCTTCCACATGTTTGGTGTGTCTCCCAGGTGGCTTGTGGCAAACTTTAAACGACACTTTTTATGGATATCT
>JAFFST010049209.1:8688-21137 GCA_022414735.1 Noturus placidus | reverse complement strand
ATCCTCACTGAACTTCAGGAGAGAGTTTGCTGCACTGAAAGTAAAGGGGCTGAATAATTTTGCTCGCCCAATTTTTCAGTTTTTTATTTGTTGAAAAAGTTTGAAATATTCAATAAATTTCGTTCCACTTCATGATTGTGTCCCACCTGTTGTTGATTCTTCACAAAAAATTACAGTTTTATATCTTTATGTTTGAGGCCTGAAATGTGGCAAAAGGTCGAACAGTTCAAGGGAGCCGAATACTTTCGCAAGGCACTGTATTAAATAATTGTCCTCTTTGCTTGGGATCTCCTCACTATGCAGATAGAGGTATGCGTGGGTCTAAATCCTGAAAACATTTACAAGTGTTCCACAATTTTGCAACTTTATTTTATTTATTTATTTATGTGTTTGTTTATTTTACCTTTTCTTTTTATTTAATCATTTTCATAAGATTCATTTTCATGTGATTCATTTTCATGTGATTCATTTACCAATTTGCTTCTCTTTAAATCCAGTTATAAACTGTGATATTACAAAGATCTTTCCAGATTATTACCTGCTACACTGTATGAGATAACTCCAGTACCATATTAGGTTTAAATCCTCTAAAAACAGATTCACAATTAAATAACATTACATACTTCAAAGCATTGGCATGTTCCGCCTACTCTCACAATCCACCAAACACCCACATACCCAAAGTCTCCATAAACAAATGATACAGCATCATATTCTACAAAAACCAAACGTTGTCCACAATGTAAAAACAACTCCGAGAGCAAGCCGAACTAACCAACAAAATTACCAAGACTGATAAACAGTCTGCACATAATAATAAATATAATGTCCTTACCTTTTAAGGACTTACCTTGTAACAAATAACTTAACAGTGTAGCACATAAATCTGAGGAGATAACACTAATACAATTAAATAAACAGAAACTCTAACCTAGTCAGAACATCAAAACAGAGATGCACATTAATACAGAAGTAAATTTTAAGAGGAGTGATGTGTAGGTGATGCAGTTCACACCGATATCAAGAGCTTAACTTAGTCTCCTGCTTCCTCCACTGAAATAAAGTCCTTCTGAACACCGTTATATGTAATGCGATGCCGAGTTGGCTGAACTATTCCATAGCAAGAGCCCTCAATATCACGAAGTTGACACCAAACCTCATTAAACAAGGCCCGGGCCCCGAGTATCTTGAGTGTGTAATCAGGGAAAACGGAGATGGTCAAATCCCTCACTTTAATCCACTGGAGCTACTCTCACAAAATGTCAACACAGTCACTGTGATAGTGGAATCTGCACACAATAGCTCATTGTCGTTCACCAGGCTTGAGCTTCAGCTGAAGGGTCCGGTGGGACCGGTCCAAAACCGGCTCCTTCTCCAGACCAAACGTCTCTTTTAACAAGGCTGCTACAGCAGCAGTTGTACATGTGTCAGCACCTTCTGGAACTCCGACCATTCGAACGTTATTGCGCCGTGACCTCGAGCCCAAATCCTCACATTTATTCTCTAATTGAGTCACAGTGAGAGACTCGATAGTAGTCTTCATGTGTGCTATGTGATTGGTACAACCGGAGAGCGTGTGCTCCATTTCCACAACAGTACCTTTCAGTATTGATATGTTAGCCTCGGTAGCAACTTTATCACTAGCCAGCTGTGTTTTCACGGCCTGCAGGTCAAGCTGGATAGTAGACAGCGCATCCTTAAAAATCTCCTGGAGTTCCGTCTTAAAAATATCAGCGATATCCTTCCTTAGACAAGCCAGCAGCTCAAGCTTAAGTGCGGCAAGATCAAAGTCACCACTCAGCAACGCGGATTCAGGGGAAGAAGGCAACTCGCTCACAGCACCTGCACTTGGCCTCAGTCGTTTCTGAATGCCATCCCGGGTTTTCAAATTCTATCCAGACATTTTAACGTACAAGGAAACGGAGTAGAATAAGTCAAAATCTATTATATGACTGAAAAGCGCAAATAAATTACAATTTTAATCGAAATCAGCAGGAGCGTCCAACTTCACGTCTTACTCCATCGAATTCCGAATTAAGAATCTCTTATTTTTTATATCTTAGCCATATTTAACTGGTTGTGTATTTTTTTCCATCATCTTACCTTTTCATCACACAAGAGACTAGTGGTAATCTCACATACATTACACATGCAGTAGTTAGACAAGGTTAAAAAATAAAGTATGAAATTTTAATATTTCTTTAAATTAATGCTATTTTATATTACTGACAACTCTTTCCCCATGTGTGTACGTTTGTGTGCTAAAGGAGTTTGGGGTGCCTTTTATGGAGACAAGTGCCAAATCTGGCCTTAATGTGGACCTGGCCTTCACTGCCATAGCCAAGTAAGTAGACCTTCCATTTGCAGTTTGGGGGACAGATTCGATACAATAAATATAAGAAAATACTTTGTGTGGTCTTTGCTAATGAGAATGATAAAACATCAGCAGGTCATTATGTCCCCATTCTTCCATTGCTTTTATGGTCTTGCTCTTGTGTTCTTAAATTTGTCTTCAATATATTAGAGTTGTGGTTTTCATATCTTCATTTTTTAAAAGGCAGACCTATGATAAATGCATGCCTATGTTAGTATAATTATTATATGGTACCTTTATATACATATATAGGCTGTACGCCTACAAACTCATTCATTCTTCATCTTCCAGCCTATCCCAGGAATACTGGGTGCAAGGTATGAGAATAAAATGATAGAAATGGCATTTCAAAGATGGCTGCGAGTTACCATGCGGTGGACACTTCGGGTCCACAAATATGGTGCAACTTACATGTAGTCTAGACCAATTGGGAAACTTTTTGAAGAGATATACATCAGAAACATTCTTGAATATGTCTATCATCGCCAAATTTAGCTAAACATTGGAGAACAAAACTCAGGTGGAATAAACAATGGACTGCCGGAAGAGCTATGAAAACTCGAGCTGCCAAACAAACCAGGCCCTGGTACAGTGGTATTGCCTAATGCCGCTGACCAGGAAAGAGGGTGCTGGAAATCGTGTAAGAGGCAGCTGAAGTGCGGTAAGCAAGCCAGCATCTGTGCTAGTCTAAAGGCTGACCCTCGCCATCTGACTCTATCATACATTCTTCTCTCCAATGTTCACTCTCTCGACAATAAACGGAATTTACCCAGACTACAGCTAACTACTCAGCATGAAGTCAAGAATAGCTGTGTTTTTGTTTTTACGGAAACATGGCTCAACAACAACATACCAGATGCAGCCATTCAGCTAGCTAGGCTAAATGCACAATACGCTGACAGGATAGCAGCACTGTCTGGTGAGATTCGAGGTTAGTTGTCTGTGTGTTTACATAAACAATGAATGGTGCAGGAATTTCGTTGTGATTTCAAGCAACTGTTCTTCACTGGTGGAATTTATGATTGTGAAATGCCGGCCATACTACCTGCCCTGAGAGTTTACCACCATCCTCATTTTTGTGGTGTACATTCCACCTGGCACTAACACAAGATAAGCCCTAAGGGAACTCTATGGGGCTATCAGTAACCGACAGACATCACACCCCGATGGATTTTTCTTTGTCACTGTAGACTATAACCATGTGAATATGAAATCAGTGCTGGCAAAATTCCACCACCATGCTGATTTCACAAACTCTGGTACAAACACTTTAGACCTTGTTTACACAAACATTCATGCTTACAAGGCTGCACTCCGCCGCCACCTTGGCTGTTCAAACCACATCTCTGTTATGCTAATCCCACCATACAGACCACTCTTGAAACCTGCCAAACTGTTTCTGAAACAGGCAAGAACCTGGTCTGGGTGAGATATGTCATCCTGCTTGACCTCTCTGCTGCTTTCGCCAATGTGAACCATCAGATCCTTCTGTCAACTCTCTCCAGGCTGGGCATCACTGGAACGGTTCTGCGCTGGGTGGAATCCTATCTCTCTGACAGATCTTTCAAGGTATTATGGATGGGAGGTATTTCTGAATTTCAGCAACTCTCCACTGGCGTTCCACAGGGGTCAGTTCTGGGTCCACGTCTCTTTTCTATCTACACGACATCTAAAGGGCAGGTGATTGAGTCTCATGGCTTCTCATATCATTGCTATGCTGATTACGCCCAGCTCTATTTGTCATTCCAGCCTGACGATCCATCCGTCTCTGCACGCATCTCTGCTTGCCTGTCGGACATCTCAGTCTGGATAAGGGAACACCACCTCAAGCTCAACCTGGCAAAATCTGAGCTTCTCGTCATCCCAGCCTGTCCCTTAATCAACCACAACCTTCCTGTACAGCTCGGCGCAACCACACTCAAGCCAACCAAGATGGCCAGGAGCCTTGGGGTAACTCATGATGACAGCTTGAGCTTTACAGACCACATCCCAACAACTGCTCGGTCCTGTAGATTCATCCTGTTCAGCATCAAGAAAATCCGACACTACCTCACCGAACAGGCCACACAGATACTAGTCCAGGCTCTTGTTATCTCAAAACTGGACTACTGCAACTCACTACTTTTGGGCCTTTCAGCTCTATCAAACCCTGTCAGATGATTCAGAATGCTGCAGCACGCCTTGTCTTCAACCAGCCCAAGAGAACCCATGTCACGCCCCTCTTCATCTCCCTCCACTGGCTTCCTGTAGCCGCCCGCATCAAATTCAAGGCCTTGATGCTCACCTACAAGACTTTGTCTGGAACAGCACCCTCCTACCTCAACTCTCTCGTGAAGGCTTACGTTCCCACACGCAATCTGTGATCGATTAGCGACCAATGTTTAGTAGTTCTTACTCAGCATGGCACAAGGTCCCTTTCCTGAACCTTCACACTAACTGTTCCTCAGTGGTGGAATGAACTTCCAACCTCAATCCAGACTGCAGATTCACTCACCATTTTCAAGAAACAGCTAAAGACCCACCTCTTCCGACAACACCTAACCAACTCATAAAAAAATGCACTTACACCTCTACTCTGCGCAATTTGCTTCTTCTAGTACTCAATTAATAGATCTTGTATAGTAGCATTACTTGTATTGTTCTCTGCTTGATATCACTTTGCTGCTATCTCTCATTTGTAAGTAGCTTTGGATAAAAGCGTCTGCTAAATGAATAAATGTAAATGTAAATGTAGATATGTCCGCACTTCAGGACTGTTTTGAGCACACAGACTGAAATATGTTCAGAGAGGCTGCTACATACCACAACACCATAGATTTGGAGGAATACTGGCTAAAACAGTAAGTGCATAGTTGTGACTTCCTTCAAGACCATCACCACTCGTGCAAATCTGAAACCGTGGATGACCGCTCAAGGGCGCTCACTGCTGAAAACCAGAGGCACTGCCTTCAGGTCTGACGACAAGGCAACCCACTGCACAGCAAGGGCAAATCTGTCCCAGGCTATCAGAGAGGCAAAGCACAACTATGCAAAAAGAATTTACAGTCACTTCCCAAATACCAAGGACAGCTTGTATTTTTCTCATTTGTAAGTCGCTTTGAATAAAAGCGTCTGCTAAGTGAATAAATTTAAATGTAAGGACACAAGGCATATGTGGCAAGGCAATCAGGCCATCTGTCACGATTCGGAGTCAGGACGTAAACGCAAGAGTCCTTTATTTACAAAAAACATGAAAATAAACCTTCTACCTTGTATTAAGCCTTCACCCAGGGAAACAGAGAAACATAGGAACCGTCAGACAGTCTAAACATTCAGAAACATAACGCGCCACCTTGTGCAGATAAAACGGAACTTAAATAAGCCAGATAATCAAGGCTAAACTGAAAACACCTGACGTGACTTGTCCATACTTCCGGCATGCAACCATGTCAGTGGGTCACATGACCGGGCAAAGTTTATGCTGTGGCGCCCTCTGCTGTTTGAGGTGTGACAGATCCCTCCTCCAAAGGTGCTCGGTCCCCGAGCACCAACAACCAACCCCCTTCCAACGGGAGGTCCTAGGCCCCTGGGCAGAATGTCCTCGTGCTGCCACAGGAACCGAGGCGGGTTTTGCTGGGCAGCAGGTGGCTCAAGAACGCAGGACGCCGCCTCCCACCGAGGCTCTGGAACACAGGGCACCTTCCACTGAGGCTCAGGATTGCAGGGTGCCTCCCACAGAGGCTCAGGAATGCAGGGCACCTCCCACAGAGGTTCGGGAACGCAGGGCACCTCCCACCGAGGCTCGGGAACGCAGGGCTCTGCCTCCGCTGAAGAGGGAAACAGAGCGGCATACACTGCGGTGCAGGATGGCTCATCCGCCTCCTGCAGGGCTGAGACCTCCCCCTCGGTCTCTGTAGTGCCGGAGGCTGCCGTGTTAGCCCCTGGCTGGAGTTTAAGGGCGTGATGTGCGACATGGGGCTCAAGGGCGTGATGCGCAACATGGGGCTCAAGGGCGTGGGATGTAACTTGGCTCTCAGACGTAACTGGGCTCTCGGACGTAACTGGGCTCAGCGGCCTGGACGTGGACGAAACTGGACTTCCGGGCTCGGACAGGGACAAAACTGGGCTCCCGGGCTTGGACAGGGACAACACTGGGCTCTCGGTCTCGGACTGGGATGAAACTGGGTTCTCGGGCTCGGACAGGGACGAAACTGGGCTCTTGGGCTTGGACAGGGACACAACGGGGCTCTCAGGCATGGGCACACTCAGATGTTGCTGTGTGTATAGTGCTAGCATACCCTTGAGCTCTTCCAGTCCCTGGGTCATGCGCTCCTGGAGTGCCGCACACATCCGCGTGGCTCCTAGCCCGAGCTGCCGCAACTCCTCCCGTTGCTCTGCTTGACACTATAGCCATGCCAGTGCTAATTCGATGCGGTGCCTCTCCTGCTCTGCCTCGTCTTGTTGGCACTGCCAGGCGCAATATTTCTCCCACGTGGAAAATTCCCAAGCCCTCGAGGTCGAGGTGTGACCCCATCACAGACTACAAAGCTACACATTGTCTGTGGTGGTGATGCCTCACTCCTTGATGCATTTCTACACATGGTTTGAAGCACAGAACAACATGCCAGCAGGGAGGACCACCCCAACTCCCACAGACCAAGTATTTTGTCTGTCTGCAGTAGACATCAGGAAGACTGTCCAGAGTTAACCCATGGAAAGCTGCAGGTCCTGACAACAAACCTGGCAGAGTACTCAGGAAACATGCTGATCTGCTTGTAGAAGTCCTCACAGAGATCTTCAACTCTTCAATGAGCTAAGCCCTGTGTGCTTCAAGACAACCACCATCATCCCTTTGCCCGAAGAAATCATGTGTCCTGCTTGAATGACTATCATTCTATCATTATGAAGTGCTTCGAGTGGCTAGTCATGAAACACATAAAGAGCAGTCTTCTCACTACACCGGACCCATTTCAGTACTCCTACCTTGCCCACCGCTCAACAGCCATATCTGCTACCATCCACCTTTCTCTGATGCATTTGGAAAAAAAACTATAGATAATTGTTCATAGACTTCAGTTCAGCATTCAACACAATCATGCCACAATAATTGATGATAATGCTGAGCCTGCTGGATTTGACCAGCTCCCTCTGCAACTGGATCCTGTACTTTCTGACTGGGAGACTAGAAACTTCAGGCCTTCAGGATTGTCTTCTTCACCTCTAGCACCACCACATTGAACATTGGCACCACCCAGAGCTGTGTGCTGTGTGTCCCAGAACTCAGTACATTGCTGTTTAACCTGCTGACTCATGACTGTGCTGCAAATACAATTCAAATTGTATCAAATTTGCTGATGACACTACAGTTGTGGGCCTCATTAGCAACAATGATGAGTCAGCATGCAGAAAGGAGGTGAACCATCGTGCAGAATGGTGTAGAGACAATAATCTGATCACTAAATGTTGGAAAGAATAAAGAGATGATTGTCAACTTCAGGAGGACCCAAGTGGACCACTCGCCATTGCATATAAATGGAACAGCTGTGGAGAGAGTCAAAAGCTGCAAGTTTCTTGGTGTGCACATGATGGAGGCCCTTTCTTGGACTCTCAATATTATCTGCCTAGTCAAGAAGTCCAGCATTGCCTCCACTTCCTACAGAGGCTGAAGACAGCCAAACTCGCCCAGCCCATGCTCACCTCCTTCTACAGAGGAGCAATAGAAAGTGTCTTGACCAGCTGACTCGCTATGTAGTATAGAAACTGCACAGTGTCTGTGCGCAAGACCCTACTGCGAATTGTGAGGACAGCTGAAAGGATTATCAGGGTCCCTCTACCCTCCATTGACCCATACATTAACTACTGCGTACACAAAGCCACCAATTTTGTGGACATCCCCTCTCACCCCTCTCATGGACTCTTCACTCTTCTGCCATCTGGCAAAAAGAACAGAAGCATCCATACCACCACCAGCAAACTCTGCAGCTGGGCCGGATTTAGGCATGGGCAGGGGTGGGCAAAGACAACAAGAACTTGGGCAAAGATGATGATGATATTTTATTTTTTATGATTTGTGCGTTGTGTTGAGAAGTTTGAGGAATGGCTGTAGACTGCCCCCCCACCACCACCAATCACACAATATCAGTAAATTGCAGTATTTTTCTATGTTTTTGTAGGCTGAAAGTAGCGGTGAGTTCTGCACTAACAAGGCGGCTTCAGTCTGTTGCAGACAAGCAGAAGCTGACAGTCATAAGAGTGATAACAAGCAGAAATATTTGCGTGCAATGCATAGATTTTTTCGTGTCTATACAGAAGGCTGATAATGACAGTGACGGTGATGTGGTTGCAAACTCTCTCTCTCTCTATTTATTTATATTTACATATATATATATATATATATATATATAGAGAGAGAGAGAGAGAGAGAGAGAGAGAGAGAGTTTGCAGCCACATCACCATCACTGCCATTATATTACCAGACCATACAGTTAATGCTAGAGTTTGATACTCTCCCTTCGTACTGTCTACCAAATGAGGTGCGAGTGACACCCGTGTCAACCATAAAAGGGTATGAGTTACCCTCAACACAAAGGTAAATAATAGGCAGTGTGTCATAATGTGAACTCAGTACGAGAGAGCATAGAAGGGGCTCCTTCACTCTGTGGGCATCCATATTGGTTTTGCTGAAATTTCCACTGGGGCAGTTTGGGGTTGACCTATGTCCATCCTGCCAGATTATCTACTAAAGGTTGCACAAATACACCCATGCCATGATCATACAACCATTGATTTGGCCTAATTTGGACTGACCACTATTTTCCGTGGTTTATTTCACAGTTATGTTGCTCTTGGATGGTATCAGACAGCATAGGGCCTATTGTCCATTAAAAAAAAAGGTAGTAGGTTTTTCCATGTTGAATCACATAGTAACAAAGAAAGAAACACAGCGGACTAAAATGGTGTGATATTTTCAACCAAATATAGTTTCTTTTGAAGTGCCCTCTCTTTGTTGAATCATGTAGTACAGGGGTGTCCAAACTTATCCGGAAAGGGCCGGTGTGGGTGTAGGTTTTCATTCCAACCAAGCAGAAGCCACACCTGAGTCTATTGAAAGCCATGATCAACTGATTAAACAGGTGGATTCAGGTGTGGCTCCTGCTTGGTTGGAATGAAAACCTGCACCCACACCGGCTCTTTCCGGATAAGATTGGACACCCCTGATGTAGTAGGTCTCTACAAGACCTTAGTTCATGGAAAACACCATGGACTAAAACAATGTGATATTTTCAACCCACACTTCAAGAATACAAGGACATTTACATGGAGGCAGAAAATAAAAGATCACTTACCTCCGTCCAGATGTCCCACTTTCTGACACCAGGAAACTGTTAAGATTTCGCTGATACGGGCCTCAGAGTGAAATTCTTGGACCAACGCTGCTATTTACCCTTTCAGTACTGAACTCGAAAAAAAAAAATTTAGCCTCATTTGATGTATTGGCTTCTCTTTGTCTACTTTTAGGAAAAATATTCATGAATAAATATTGCAAATTCAAACTGTCAAGCACCACTGAATATAGAGGAATTATAATAAAAACTAATTTGACAGAATTGACTTGAATATATACCATGGAAGGACACCAGTCTATTGCAGCACATCATGCATATACATGGTGGTTCATAAGTGAGCAGTACCATGCCAGGTAGTTTTTTGGGTTTTTTTTTTTATCATTGATATTTGAACTTGGTGGAAAAACAATAGGTGTTTGGTAAAAAAAAAAAAAAACTTTTATTTTTTATCTCCCCTGTAAGAATGACTCGGTTATGCGGAATTTTCAGTCTTAATGCTGTTTTCTTCTCTCTTCATTATTACAGGGAACTAAAGCACAGGTCAATGAAGGGTTTGGATGAGCCCAAGTTTAAATTGCATGAGTACGTCAACAAGGAAATGAAGACCACAGGGTGTTGCAGGACCTAAAACCGTGTGTGTGTGTGTGTGTGTGTGTGTGTGTGTGTGTGCGCGCATATGCACATATGGTTATCATAAATGTGTTTACATTTGCCCAGCTGTGGGTATTTTTGTTTGTGTGTGTATGCATGTGGACATATCACATCACATGTTTGTGTTAGTGTATGTACCCTGAATGCATGATAAATGGCAAGCAGTGAACAGTGTGCAGCATTTAATCAGATTTGTTGTACCATGTTTTGATTTTTAGTTGATTTTAAGC
Source organism: Noturus placidus (assembly GCA_022414735.1). NCBI lineage: Eukaryota > Metazoa > Chordata > Actinopteri > Siluriformes > Ictaluridae > Noturus > Noturus placidus. The sequence goes on along the minus strand of JAFFST010049209.1, from coordinate 10,557 downwards.
TTGGGAGAGGTTGAAGGCCTCATGGATACTATATTTTCTTCATAGTGTTTCTGGACAAGCACAATTCTGTCCTTTTCCATATATATGGAACATTGCATAAATTAAAACCACCTGCCTAATATTGTGTAGGTCACCCTTGTGCCACCAAAAATGCTCTGAACTGTCAAGGCATGGATTCCACAATATATTTATGGATAGGGTGGGATATATTAAGCTGCAAGTGAACAGTTAATTCTAAAAGTAGATGTGTTTGGAAGCAGGACAAATGGGCAAGGAATAAGGATCTGCAGCTTTGACAAGGGACAAATTGTGGTGGCTAGACCGCTGGGTCAGAACATCTTCAAAATGATAGGTCTTGTGGGGTGTTCCCAATATGTAGTGGTCAGTACTTGGGGAAGAGATGGCACCAGGATGCACTATAGGAAGAATGCAAGCCTGTGGAGTCAGTGTGATGCTCTGGGAAATGTTTTGCTGGGAAACCTAGAGGCCTACCACTTAAGTACAACCCTTCATGGCAACGGTATTTCCTTCATGGCAACGACAGTGGCTTCGTTCTGCAGGATAATTTGCCCTGCCAACATTGTTGAGCACTGTAAACATTGTTCAACAATGACAAAAAGTTAAAGGTGTTGACTTGGCCTCCAATTTCACTAGCCTTCTGTCTGATCAAGCATCTGTGGGATGTGCTGGACAAACAATCCATGAAGGCCCAACCTCGCAACATACAGGACTTAAAAGATCTGCTGCTAAAATCTTGGTGCCAGACACCACAGCACACCTTGAGAGGTCTTGTGGAGTCCATGTCTTGGTGGGACAGTGGTTTTGGCAGCACCAGGGGGACCTACAAAATATTAGGCAGGTGGTTTTAATGTTATGGTTACACACACACTGACAATGGCAAAGTTTTTGTCTACCACAGTATAAGAGAGATGGCAAAAACAATTATTTGGTAAATTCTTAAAACAAAAGAAAGAACTGGTGACCTCGAGAACATCGAAAGGCTTGAAATACCACACAAAACAACTGTGAATGACAGAAGAATTCTTTCCCCAGCAAAGAAAAACCCCTTCACAATAGTTGGCCAGGTCAAAAACACCCTCCAGGAGGTAGGTGTATACAATTCCCTCCACTAATATTGGCACCGTTGGTAAATGCATCCTTCTTTGCTCATATTTACCAATGTGTGCCAATATTAGTGGAGGGTACAGTGAGTTTGAAAGTGGGACACTACATACAAAAAGTGCTGTAATTCCTATACCATTCACCCAATCTGGAAAAAAAAAATATTAAACGGTTTTGAGTTTGAATATGAAAGTGCACAGTAATTAAAGCAAAAAACAATTTATGTAAATATCTAAAAGATTCTACTTTTCACTCAAGTTGTTCTCAATAATAGAATTTGTTGTGTGTGTGTGTGTCCATTTAATTTGAGGGAAGCTTCCAGTTTTCAAGAAAAGAAATTGCGTCATTCCTAATAGTTGCCAAATTTAATTAAATTTGTGAAACAACTGGACTGTTTCAATAAAGCTGCCAGGCCAAAGCTTACTGACAGTATTTTAGACATCACAGCATAATATGTACATATATCATACGTCTTTCAGTCATAATACTGTACAGAATATAGCATGCTAAATCAGTAATCAGTCTACATTCTTCATGGTGTACAGTTTACAGCATATACATTTTCGTCATTGCTCTGCTGAGCCATTTCAGTCTAAATAACTCAAAGGGAGTTTCTGAATGCTCCCATATGTACACAATGTACACAAATGCATACACCCACATGCAGCACTGTCGAAAGAAATCCATTAACTCTGTGGAACCATGACACTCTGAAAATAAGGGGGGGGGGGGGGGGGGGGGGGGGGG
>JAFFST010049208.1:89331-113577 GCA_022414735.1 Noturus placidus | reverse complement strand
TTTTCACACAGGGCCATGATGGTTTGGATTTTTTTTCACCTTTAATAATAAACACCTTCATTTACAAATTGCATTTTGTGTTTACTTGTGTTGTCCTTGACTATTCTTTAAATTGGTTTGATGTTCCGAAACACTTAAGTGTGACAAACATGCAAAGGAACAGGAAATGAGGAAGGGGGCAAACACTTTTTCACACCACTGTACCTCAAAATATCTGGACTGTTCCAAAGCATTAGATCATACCATTTTGCATTAAAAAGGTCTGCAGGTTCACTTGTTTTTTTTCTTGGGGATTTTATTAATATTATTATTATTATTTTTTTTTTTTACATTTCTCTACATTAAACCTTGGTCAAATCATTCACAACTTAAATTGGGAAATCCAAACAAAGGTTCATGTACTATCAGTGTGGGTCACCCAGAATTCCAGTACCTACCTGCGCTACACAGACATAATCCAATATAGCATCATATAATCAGAATTACCCCAATACACATGGCAGGTGTTTCATCAGACCTGCAGGTGCACATGATGTCCCAAACAGCAGGTGTTGAGCCCATGTGTGTGTGTATCTGTGCTAGTGTGTGTTTATGTTAGAATGTAGGTCTAAGGGATTGTTTGTGACTCCATGTAATGACACACTGGATTAGAACTAGGTGGGTGAGGGTAATCATCAGAGGCAATAAGCAGGTGTGTACGCCCCTTCTCTCTCTCTTGCACACACACACACACACACATACACACACACACACGGTAAGGGTTTATGACCGTCTCCTCAGCCAAGGCTGATAAGAACAATGTCTCTTCCTGCTGCTCTAGACAGTGTTAGAGAGGTGTGTTTAACCCCACACTTCACCTATATTCGTTCACATAATGGCTCTGTGAAGTGCTAATACTGATGGATTACTGAGGGAGCGGAACATCAAGTACAAGGAACAGAGTTCTTTGAACACTATTAAGCCCAAGATATCCGTTATGTTGTTTGATGCGTAACCTTTCAGTCAAATGCGCAAACAAAATGGATCAGTGAAGTTGAGATCTACTACATGTAAAAAAAAAAAAATTTATGTAAAATAAATTAACAAGTACTTCAGAAGTAAAGAAAAGCAGCTAATAATCCTCAGTGTTTGTGGGAACGGCTTTAAGACTGCTGGAGAAGCATCCTGGAGGACTACACCAGACCTGCTGAGAAAATGGCAAAGCTATTTTCAAGCATCTAAACTCGGTCTTGTTATAGGTCTTGTTTGATCGCTGTAGAAATTTGAACGTTATTTACATTTACTCATTTAGCAGACGCTTTTATCCAAATGATGAAATACAAGCAAAGCGGAGAACTATACAAGTAGTGCGACCATACAAGATATTTTAATTGAGTTCTAGAGAAAAAAAAAGTATGCAGAGTAGAGGTGTAAGTGCCAGAGTAAAAGCAGAATGTTTTTTTTTAATATAAGAGGGGAGGGGCAAATTAGGCATTAATTAAGTGTTCATGGAAGAGGTGGGTCTTTAACCGTTATTTGAGGACAGTTATTCTGAGTTATTCTATTATTTGAGGACAGTGACAGATTCTGCGGTCCGGATTGAGGTTGGAAGTTCATTCCACCAATGAGGGACAGTCACTTTGAAGGTTCTGGAAAGGGACCTCGCTGAGTAGGCACTACCACGCGTCGGTCGTTAACTGATCACAGGTTGCGTATTTCACTTTTTCGCTTTAATGTCTTTACTATTATTACTAAATGAAGAAATGGTAATAGGCAGCCCAAACCTTTCTATGAATAGGTGCATCTAAACATTTGATGGGTAACGAAAAGCATATACGCAGGAATCTATTTTATTTCCTCCAGTTTTTCAAAATTGCGAATTACTGGATGTTTGGCTTGTATTAAACAGTGCTCAAACCAAATGCAAACAAAATTTGCCTAGCAAAATAGCCAGTTCACTCGAATTAGAAAGGACACGAGAAGTGAAAAAACCATTCTTGCTATAGGTTCTTTTCACTTTGCATCAAGGTCATCCGAGTAAACTTGGACCTGCAAATTTGTCAACATCAAAAGTGTGAGCCCATCGGCAACGAAAGGGTAGTGATCTTTCTGTAAAAAGCAAAACAGGGGAATCCCTACTTATTAACTAGCAATCACACTGGACATTTGTCTCACTATGTTTTTTTTTTTATGTTACCTGGTGCACATTTAAAAAAAGAAATAAATAAATATTTGCTAGCTATTATTACTTACTAATCATGACAGCACGGATGCTGTAAGCGTTTAACCTGTAAACGCCTCATTTAGACCACTGCTTTAGAGGTGATTTCAGTCAGGGCTCCCTGCGCTAGATCCACACACCTGAATGTCAAGGTTTAGATAAAATAACACCTGCATTTGTCGAGGGTGTGTATCCGCACCTGAATGACGTGATCCTCCTTAGTTTGGAGACAGGAACTTCATAACCACACTCCTCCAGCACTTCCTGGCAGGCGATCTCCTCCAGGGACAGATGCGGCTTGTCTACTATGCCGGCACACAGCTCATACGTCACGCCTGCTGAAGCTGGGGGCTGTTGAGGGCGGTTGGCTTCCTCGCTTCCCTCCTGCTCCTCCTCTGGGGTATCCGTGGCACGGCCCTCGCCTCCGTGCTCTCCTTCTGGATCAGCGTGTGCAGGTTTCATTCTCTCCCACTCACACATGTACACAGCTGCAGAGCGAGCACATAACAGGGTCATAACCGACAGGTAGCAACGCTGAAGGATAGAATGTACAGCAGTGGGAAGGGAACACAAGTGGACCTGGAGAGTAATCAAGCTTATAACTAGACAAATGGACTGAATTACGGAAAAGTTGAAAAACCAAAGAGGAAATAAAACCCAAAGAGGAAACCCTTTAACTGAGGTAGCGTTTAATTCTGTATGACTGCCTCCTTAATCCATTTCAAATCCCATCAAACAGTTAGACTCCTGCAACTCAAGCAAAAGACATACAAGATCAAGAGGCTTTGTTCCAACACCATTACCTCACACAAAACACCAGCCTTCTCTCCATGTATTGTTCAAAACATAAGGAGAAAGGAGGGGAAAAGGAGAAGTCCCATTCAATGCAAGACCTTCCTTCCATTCTGAGGAGAAGGGCGCCATCCCTGGCTAGCGCGTTAGAAACAATAGCGGAGCAACACGCCACAGGGCCATGGCCTCACGCACTGCAGCAAACTCTTCACTCGCATGACCACTTGTGACTTGAAAAATATTCCATTACGAGAGAATCATTGTATCCAAAGGCCTTTCATACAGGTCTACACGCAACTGTATCAAGGCCTACACTGTGATGCATCAACATATTTAATTATCATATGGAATTCATCTACAATTTATTACAACTGTGTAATCCTAAGGGCGCGCAGTGGCTTAGTGGTTAGCACGTCCGCCTCACACCTCCAGGGTCCGGGGTTCGAGTCCCGCCAGGGCCATGTGTGTGCGGAGTTTGCATGTTCTCCCCGTGTGTCGGGGGTTTCCTCCGGGTACTCCGGTTTCCTCCCCCAGTCCAAAGACATGCATGGTAGGCTGATTGGCGTGTCTAAAGTGTCCGTAGTGTATGAATGTGTGTGTGTGTGAATGTGATCGTGCCCTGCGATGGACTGGCACCCTGTCCAGGGTGTACCCCGCCTTGTGCCCGATGCTCCCTGGGATAGGCTCCAGGTTCCCCGTGACCCTGAAAAGGAGTAAGCGGTTGAAGATGGATGGGTGGATGGATGTGTAATCCTAAATGAATTTACAATACCTTTACAATTACATTTGTAATTACTTTGTATCATTTTATTTTTTTACAATTACATTTTTTGTTTTACTGTGCAAAATATAACACGAGATTTAAATGTTTGTCAGGTTAATTAGCCTAACGTTGGTGCATAGCACCACCTTCTGCAAACAGTTATAAAAAGATAACTGATGCTGGCAGGTGGCTCATTATGAACTGAACTCTGGCATGCTTAGTAACGGACCCTGCACGGTGGATTTAGGACACGAGGTTTAATCAGATAAGTCAAGGCTGTAAAGGATTGCAGTTTTCTGGGAAAAAAGTTTTAGATTACATAGTCAACTCCAGTATAAGTATTAATGGCACCCTCCAAAAGAATAGGCAAAAGAAAAAAAAAAAATAGGGTGAGGCTGTGACCCACACTGTTAGGACATGAACCTTTGTTTGGATTTCTCAATTTAAGTTGCGAATGTTTTGACCAAGGTTCAAATGAAGAGAAATATAAAATAATAATAATAATAATAATAATAATAATAATAATAATAATAATAATAAATAACATTACATGCAACTATTTGGACAGGAACAATTCCTGAAACAAAAATCACTCATAATTCAAAACAAATCTCCATCCATCCATCCATCCATCTTCTATACCGCTTTATCCTTTTCAGGGTCACGGGGAAACCTGGAGCCTATCCCAGGGAGCATCAGTCACAAGGCGGGGTACACCATGGACAGGGTGCCAAGCACTGGGGGAGGAAACCGGAGTACCCGGAGGAAACCCCCGATGCACGGGGAGAACATGCAAACTCCGCACGCACAGCGCCCCGGTAGGAATCAAGCCCCCGACCCTGGACGTGTGAGGTGAACGTGCTAACCACTAAGCCACCGTGCGCCTCTTCAAAACAAATCTTTTTTTAATCTAATTATATGCGCCTCTAAATACTATTTTTATGTTCGTGAATGGTGCCAATAATTTTGGAGCTCACTGTTATGCAAGACATAAAAAGTAGCAAATCCATTCAGGCTTGGAAGGAAATGTGAAGCAAAAGGCTGCGACAAATGCAGACGCAGCTACAAGATATTAGAGTCCAAATACATGTGGAAGCTGTGGTAGATCCCAAGCAGCAGTCCGGACATGATTCTCTGCTGATTCTGCCTCTTTAAAGAAGGGGGAGGAGTGCAGCACTGATGACTAGAATCTCCCCGTCTGCATCCAAATGCACAAGTGATCCTACACAGATGGCGTTATTAATGTGACCTTTGCCTGACATTTTACACTGAGTATTGCAAGCAGAACGGATCTGTCTATGAAAGAAAAACACTTAAAACACATTAAACATATGAACAATTGAAGCATGTTTTTGAACTGTTCTGAGGTGAGAGTTGTGACGTTTAGATCAATATATATATATATATATATATATTTTTTTTAAAGCTGATTTATTTATTTATTTTTTTACCTGGGCGGAACTGCTTGACCAGGATGAAGCAATGAGAGGTGGTATTGAAGATCAGCACAGAGACACTGAATAGAGACAGAGAGGAACAGTTAAAAAGAAGAGAAAACACAGCACTGCTTATTAAAATGTCTTAAGTGATGAACAACTTTAATGAAAGCAACAATGATCAGTTGTTCTAGTGAAAACAAATCGAACATGTCTCAAGAGAAAGGTATGTTGAGCACCTGACATCAGACTTCCCCTAAACTACAGTGCCCTCCACTAATATTGGCACCCTTGGTAAATGTGAGCAAAGAAGGCTGTGAAAAATTGTCTTTATTGTTTAACCTTTAGATCTTTTGTTAAAAACAAACGCACAAAAAATACTCTGCTCTCATGGATATCAAACAAAGGTCTATCAAAAATAAAACTTTGTTAAATATAGGTGTGCAACAATTAATGGCACCCCTATGAATTCATATGAGAAATATATTTGAAGTATATTCCCATTGATTAAAAAAAAAAAAATTAGTACACCTGGGTGACTAGGAACAGGAAAATGTTCAACCATGACTTCCTGTTTCACAGGGGTATAAATATGAAGGAACAGGTAATAGGCCAAATTCCCTTAGTTATTCATAACAATGGGTGAGACCAAAGAATGTATCTGTGATGTGTTTTTTTCAACCTGATGAAACCAGACTAGAGCTTTTTGGTAATAAACACCAGAGGTGGTTTTGGAGCACACAGAGAGGTAGCCAGATGGAAAAGTAGCTCATGCCCGCGGTTAAATATTGTGGTGGCTCTTTTATGTTTTGGGGCTGGTTTTCTGCCAGAGGACCTGGACATTTTGTTAGGATACACTGCATCATGGACTCAAATATCAACAGTTATTAAATGAAAACCTGGCTGCCTCTGCCAGAAAGCTTCAAAAGGTTCAAGCAGGACAATGATCCAAAATATACATCAAAATCAACACCAAAATGGGTTACTGACCACAAAATCAAGGTCCTGCCATGACCATCCCAGTCCCCTGACTTGAAACCCATAGAAAACCTGTGGCGTGAACTGAAGAGGAGAGTCCACCAACATGGACCTCGAAATCTGGAGAGATGCTGTACGGCGGAACGGTTTCAGATCCCTTCCTGCATACACAGTTATTCTCCAACCTCATCAGGCATTAAAGAAGACACAGAACTGTTCCATACATCCATTTACTCTACCGCTTATCCTTTTCAGGACCACGGGAACCCTGGAGCCCACCCCAGAGCTGTTATCTTGGCAAAGTTATCATGCCAATAATTGTGGCACAAATATTTAACAAAGATATTTATTTTGGATAAACCTGTGTTTTGTTTGGAACTGTTTGATATGAGAGCAGAGTATTTTTGTGATTTATTTATTTATTTATTATTATTATTATTATTATTATTATTATTTATTTGACAAAATATCAAAAGGTTAAACAATAAAGATAATTTTCACCACTTTCTTTGCTCTTATTTACCAAGTGTGCCAATATATGTGGAGGGCACTGTATGCTAGGTATGCTTATTAGAAACATAGAGCATGGAGGCTCTTGTATGCAGCATTTGATCATGAGAAGACGCCCAGTGTCAGGGGAGATCTTTCAGGTAAGAGGAGAGCTAAATCTTTCACCAATAATTTGTTCTGTGTTTTTGTTTAGGAAAAGGAAAAGGCAATGTACATGGGCCCAAACCTTTCTCCATCAAGCTCACATGTTCACACATTATTAACACTCTAGCTATTGTCCTGCTTCCTCACCCTAGGTCTTACCTGCATCTATGGAATCTCGGTATTATATTTCAGCAAGCTAAGAAAGGAAATCCAGCAAAGCATGCTGGGACAGCCAGGCATTTTTTGGAGAACTAATCACTCTGTGGAGCTAGAGGTCAAACCATCCATTCATTCAGAACATCTACTCTCCCAAAGCACCATTTATTATGCCATCCAGGACCACCAGCTGCTTGAGGATTGGCCTAAGAGCCACTTGTCTCCTTGAGAATGTTGTTGAGAAGTTAGGTGAGCCATGACTGACCGGGTTATGTGTGTGTGTGTGTGTGTGTGTGTGTGTGTGCGCATTTGTTTTGAAGGCTGTGGAGACACATTCCTGTACACCCTGTTGGGAAACCGGATAAGTGTCTATAGAAACAGGAAGCCCTATCCTGATTTTTTGGATATTACCATTCGGCCTGGCTCCTTCAAGGAAGCATACAGACGGATTTCACCCTGAATACGTGCTCTCCAAAGACCAGAAGCAACAGCTCAGAATATGTAGGCTACACAAGAACAAGCATATACATGCATGCAGACACGCACAATTAAAGAGACTGGGAGGAAAGCCCATTATCTGGAGACACCATGAATAATTTGTGCCTGTGCTCCTTACTAAGAGGGCCAGATTCCATTTTAATAATAATTAATAATAATTTATCAATTTGTATAGCGCTTTTTACAATGGTACATTGTCTCAAAGCAGCTTTACAGAAATATCATTTTTACATTTACAAGCGACTTACTAATGAGACCACATTCACACACCAATGGTAGCAGAGCTGCATGCAAGGTGCTAGCTTGCCATTGGGGGCAACTTAGGGTTCAGTGTCTTGCCCAAGGACACTTCGGCATGGGATCACCCGGGCCGGGATTCGAACCGCCAACCCCACGGTTGGTGGATTAGTGGACAACCCGCTCTACCCACTGAGCCACAGCCGCCCTTTTAAGAGTCTCTATCTCACTTGACCAGGTTTATACTCTCTTGCCCCTTCCCTAAGCAGGAAGAACTGCTGTTCCCAGCACCCATGACTCCCTCCCTCTGTCTCTTGGGAGAGCTTGAATACAGCTGACCCGCAGTGACTGTGCATCTGCTGGGTCAGTGCACTGGCACGTCCCGGCATGTCCCAGCATCCCACACCACGCTGTTGCACTTGGCAAAGGACAGAAATGCTTCCATGGAGGCACGCAGGAGATTTCACACATCATTAAACCTGTCCTCCATTAGCACTCTTTCAGTTTTGTTGCAAGAGATGAGAGGAGAAGAGGAGCAGAGAGATGAGTCTGAGTGACAGTTTGAGCTGTGCTCATATTGGTTGGGTTATCTGATCCACCTAGTGCCCTTGCATTTACATAAGCAAGTAGATCTGAAGATCTCCTCTCTCTCACCCCTAAGGCTCAAGGACAATTGACAGCAATTCTCTGGGCTTCTTACCTCCAAGGACCAGAAGAGTGTTCACAAAGGACTGCAGCAGGGACACTAATGACCTGAACAGATGCTCGTCTTAATGGCTTTTCCTTTCAATTGCAGCATCCCCTCTTCCACCCCTCCACCTCATGTTTTTCTCGCATTTCCACAACTCGCACCAACCAAAACAAACTCATACATCGACAGACCAAACAGTGCAGCAAAACAATGCATTAAATACCCAAATGGCCAAGTGCAACAGTCTTAAAACTGTCACAAAGCAACATAAGAAAGGTGCATACACAGTTACTCAGCAAGAATATTATTTTTATTTACAGTCTTTATGAACTATAATATACCAAAAAATACTGACATTTATGCAAATGACTAAATGACTACTAGAGTCATTCCCCTTCTGAGTTTCTTGACTAGCTTATTTAGTTTTTTTTTTTTTTTAAGTGCTATGAAAATAATACTGTATTCTATTCATCCAGGCAATCCTGCATCTCTGGTTTAGTGCTTTCAGCCTTCTCTCACAGGCAGTGTCTGTAGTTTTCTTTATTAACTGTCAAGGCCTACCCCCGGCAAATCCCTATACCTGAAAAAGTAATAAATCACTTTCTATAATCAGTCAGTCCTCTCTCCCACACTTTATTCTAGCCCCCTCTCGGTTTCCTTGAATAAACAAAACTCCTCACTTTTTCATATGAAAATACAAGCTGTGATATACACTATCCACAGAGGAGCTTAGCCCAACTTTGGGAATAAAAAACAAAACAAAAAAAAACAAGCCCCATAAGAGACATCAGCCAATATATCTGGTAGCACCAGGAGGCTCGTAAGTACAACTGCCCAATGGCAACTAACTACAGGCTCCTCTGAGTGGAGTGGGCGCTATTTGTTGTGGGAACCAGGTTCACAGTTTTACTGCTGAACAGTTTACCGCATCTGGAGGACTCAAAGGTAGCTTTATCCTGAAGTACAATAGCTAACTTCCTCTTCTAGCACTGAGGTGAGAGATTCCGGGACTCTGCTGCTGCTTCTTATCTCTCGGTTTATAACAAACGGTTTGCATAAAAATCCTTGATGTACATTTGCAACAGTAAAAGCAGCAGTACTATAAATCAAACAATATGGTTAAAGAGCCAACCAAAACCCTCATTTCCTGCTGACCAAAAAAAGCATGATGAGAAGAGGGCATGATGGCGAGGTATCACTCCTACATCTGTCCTCAATAAAATAGTGTTTTGGGGCTAGACAGAGAGAAAGGAAGGCATAGGTGCAGTCCCTTGTGTGACTGTGATGATCAACTTTTAGGAATAAAAGACAATCATGTTAAAATGACATGGAAATATGCATTTAGGCCAAGATGCTTTAAACGGAGGCTTCGGGCACAATTCAGTCTGTGCAGTATGCAAAAGGACTTCACGATGAACACTTACCTGTCATGAGTTCGCATAAAATCCCACGACTTCTTTGTTCCATTCTGTAAAGGTAAAAAAAAAAAAACAACAACATATTTTTGTGTAAAATTGAGCGACTGGAATACCTTCTCATATTTTGAAAGGAAATTGATTCAGTATCAATAAACTGATTCTCCTGCTGTTATAGTGTTCTATTCCGGATACAGTGGATTAAGATTACATTTAGTAAAGAAAGATCAAATAAATATTTTGCTCCCACCAGTGTGAAACACCTACATTAGACATATCTAATTCTCTGGTCAGAATACACTTACTGTAGAACACACAATATAGAAAAGTCCTTTGTGTTTTGAAATGCAATGTAATCATGCCGCCCTTATTATCGAATCACCTTGCAACAGTTGCTATTCATGAAGAAATTAATAAAAATACCACAAGTTCCAAATGCAAGTACTATTTGCTTAAAAGAATGATCATGCTTATTAAGAACATTAAAAAAATAATAATAAAATATTCCCATAGCATGTTTTCACACTTGGTCCATTTCAGAGTTTTCACCTATAATTCTTTTAAAATGAACCCCACTGTTCACTGTTCAGCTGTTAAAGTAGACCTGAAAGGGAACTAGCTGCACATGACCTCAAGTGCTGCTAGTGTTCACAACACAGGTGCATTGATGAGATCTCAGACCACTTCTTGTTCACACCACAGCTCCTGTACCATAGTGCGATAGCTGTGTAGCACTGAATTATTCAAAATGGTTGTAAGTACATGATACTATCATTTGGTTGTGGATGTGCTGAACCACCAAAAACAACTCATGCTTCTTGCTATAGAGATAATGACTGGTTGCCTTTTGTGAGTCACTGGCATAGACAAAATACATGCATACACCGCATATAATCAGTCCCTCCAGGAGCTAGTGATTTTTATGATCATGGGAATTCGGACTATTCGGAGGAGCTCGCAATTTTTCGAAATGACCTCCGATTTTCCGTAGGTTTGGGCCGAGATGTGTCCTATGACATCATCGCAACGTGCCCTCTTCGATTCACGTGCATCAAAACGGTTTCATTCAAGTAGTTTTTCCACAAAAAAAGCATGAAAATCTCTGCAAGCTGCATCGCATATTTTGAAAAAAGACGCCACAAAAACAACCATTTTTGGCTGCAACATTCACAGACCACAACCCCCTCCCCCGCCCCCCCAAAAGAAAAAAAAAAAAAAACTCTTCAAAATCCTGTATGGACTGTATCATACAACTATAATATCCAATAACTGTCGCTGTCATTGACTACGTTACATGGACAGCAGTAATCTAATTACTGACCTTATTCAATATTGTGATTAGTCGCTTTTAGAACACTCCTCTAAATTATCAAAATATGAAGCACTTGGTAAGAGTTGTTTTTCATATGCCAAGCCTCAGATTAAGTGTGGAAGCAAAGTAAATGTACATGACGCACTATGCTTTGACTAAAGCCAGTGTTTTACACTAAACACAAACATGAATAAAATGTCAACTCCGTAGGGCATTTACTTTCGTCGATAAAAGACCTTATCCTGGCTTATCTTAACTGACAGAATAGAAAGATCCTAAAATGTTTATCTGTTGCACACACTGAGATAGTGAACACGCTACACTGAATGTAAGGGCGAAAAAAAAAAGAAACACCATGCTTACTCTGACTTTCTGTCCTTTGTAGACAAAATCTCTAGTATATCTAATCACTTTAATGCCGTGAGATACGGATCCAGCGAAACATGCAGCCCACAAGAGCCGACAGGCATGTAAAACTCTTAGCTTTTACTTTTGATAGTCATGGATTTAGTTTGTGTATTTAAGTGTTCACATGGAATTGTGTAGACAAATCATAGCTCAGCTGTAAGTATACAGTATGGAAGTTTTCAACAAGTCATAATGCGAGTACAGAAGAAGAACTTTTCTAACTAGGCTAGTTTGGTGTCGCTAGCCAAGGGGAGGCACAGCTAAGCTATCACTGTATGGGTTTAGCTGCTACAGTGTCATGCAAAGTACATTAACTTTCCTTATGCTCTGCTCATATCATGGTCACGTAAACTGGAACTCATATAGACATTTACATGCCATGTTTTAATTCTCAGCATTAACCCCCATCAACCCCTTTGCTGGTTTAAAAGAAATAAATAAATAATGTGTGTATATCCATTTTTCCTCACACTGACTGTGAGCTAGCGGAACTGAGACCCATTCGACCAATAATACACGAGTGTTCCCACGTGTTTTCCTGTAAACCCTGTCTGATTGGTATCGCGTCCGTTCACTGAAGATATAAAATTACAAGCGATCTAATTTTATTGACCTTCATTACGTAGTGCCAAAGCGTTCCAAGTGGAGAATTATTCGGGGCTAAATAAAAAAATCTCTGGGGCAAAATGTGATTTATTTTTAAAATGCATTTAACTTAATATTGTTTTCTTAACGATACATGTGTGACACAAGTAAGATAATTGTATCGGCATCATTAACTGTAATGAAATTACATAAATTTAAAATGTAATGTTACATTACTGCGTTCTCAGAAAAAGTCATTAGAATAAGACCCTTAACCCTGTCTGCTCCAGGTGCGCTGTATCATGGCTGACCCTGCGCTCTGACCCCAGCTTCCGGGCATGCTGGGTTATGCAAAGAAAAAGAATTTCACTGTGCTCTAATGTATATGTGATCAATTAAGACTCATTATCATTATCTTGCATCCTGAGTTTTAGCTTTTAAGTGTGTACAATAAAAGTTTTACCTTCGGTCATATAGTGTACATCAGATGTGTAAACATTGCGAACAAGAAAAACCTACCAAGCACACCCACAACCCCCCCCCCCCCAAAAAAAAAAAAACAACAACAACAAAAAAAAAAAAAACACAACAACTATTTTTAACATTTTGAACAACGTGCTCGTCAGTGGATGAGGTGGCAAATTCTTTTCCAGATGTGCACCAAGCAACAGGAAGACACGCGCGTTTTTAACGGCCACAGACCACAGTTCAAAGTTCACTTCAAAATCAATGCAAAGCAAAAGTAACCGCTACCAGAAGCAAATAAGGCTTTCATATCCAACAGCCCTAGTTCAGTGAACTGGCTTTTCCTCCACATGCATTTTATCTGTGTTTGCTCTTACCAATGTTCTATAAAAAGCAGGAAAGCATAGTTTCCTGTGTCTCAATACCAAGGGGTTAAAAATTATAAACCCTACGGCTAAAGTGTAGATGTTGGCACCTCTGCTGCATTAATTAAATAACATTGGGCTTGAATAAACCGTTAATGCAACTTCATTTGCTAATTCAAGTTGCCTAGCATTATTAGATGACAGAACACACCTCAATTTTCAGTAATGACAGAGCTTACTAGTTTAAACATACCAGAGATTTTATTTTATTTATTTTTTTTTAAGAAAGACTAAATTTTCAAACTCTTAATCCACAGTCATTTTCCTTACCAGCTCGTGCATGCATTCTTCACATAGAAAACAAGCACACTGGGTGTTTATAAATCTTTCATCTTGGGTATTAGTATAAATGACATGACTTGTATAAACTGTGAGTCAATAGCGAAGTAAATGTATACTGTTTTTTTGTGTAAATAGGCTAAAACAGAGAAGTTACTGGCCATGTTTAAATTTATATCTGAATAAATTAATCCCTTGCCACTTCACCCCAAAACAAGTAGTTTTCATTCAGAACTTAAGAGACGCATTGAGGAGCTCGGGCACTTTGGAAACTTTAAGGAAAGCCTCCTGGGTGAATCTCCATCATGAAGTTGATTGAGAAGATGGGTGAAGGGTGGTGAAGCTTCATCAGGAATATTATCGATTAGTATGAAACCATTTTTCTATCTTACTGCATAATTCCATGTGTGTATTTCACAGTGCTAATACCTTCATTATTGTTCTAAAATAGTACCAAATAGTCAAAACCCTGTAAATAATTTACACGTAAAGCACTTCACAGAAAGAAAAAAACGATTACAATCATTTACACTGTGTGGTTTAAGCACAACAACACTGCCAGCTGTGGTGAAGAAACGTGGAGCTCTTGCATTAAGGACATGCATTTTCCTCAGAACACTGAGCATTAAGGGATCATCAGCCTTATCAAAGACTTCATCTTGGCTCTTGTTCACACACGTTTGTTTCAGCAGGAGCTTCAGGTCTGTTTCACTTTGGACAAAGAGCTGTCCAATCATTTTCTTTGCTAGAGGCCTTCCTTGTCTTCCTGCATCATCGACACGCTACGATCTTGGTAATCAACCATTTAAAAGCTATGTGAATATCTTTATTTCCTTTGTGTATATGCACCACAATGTATTTGATTTAAAATCTATGTTGCAGTCATCTAACTGGTAATATTCTGTTCGATGCCCATATTCTATTTATATCATTAAGTGCAAACTGTCTAACCTCAGATTAGATACGAATGATTAAATAATGGTAAAGTAGAAGCAGCACTCTTCAGTACAAGTCACTTTATCAAGTCCGAGTCTTGTTGTGATGTTATACCAGTATAACTACATCCTTCAAACTCTTTAAACCACATGTGACAATCAAAACCCCTCTCATAAATGTGATCCATACAGTCGAGCTGGAAAACATGGTAGCCTGCTCAAAAAAAACAAATTTGCTTATTTGCAATTAAATCAAATTAGCTTATTAGCAATTAAAAAGCCCTCTTCATGTGCGTTGAACATTAGTACAGCTAAAAGGTCTCATTTACCAACAAACAACACTGCGAAACAATTTCATGCAACTGTAATTTCCACAAGTTGTTTTTCCGTTTAAAAAAAAACCCCACAAAATCCTGTACGGACTGATTAACACATTCAGCTTAGCTGGAAATCTCTTCATGCATTATTTCACTACCTTAGCTACCACTTTATAGTGTTTATTTTAAAAAAAAAAAAAAACATTTTTTAGGGTTTATAAACACATTCATGTCACATGAATTGAACATTTGAAAATACCCCTCCAGAAACACCACAGGACGATGAATAATCAGTGTTACACATGATTTAGCAATCACGTGACACATTTGACTAAGCTGTAAGTGTAAATGCAAAAATCTTTTCAGGATCATAATAGAGCGGCTGTGGCTCAGTCGGTAGAGCGGGTTGTCCACTAATCCACTAATCGTAGGGTTGGCGGTTCGAATCCCGGCCCGGGTGATCCCATGCCGAAGTGTCCTTGGGCAAGACACTGAACCCTAAGTTGCCCCCAATGGCAAGCTAGCACCTTGCATGGCAGCTCTGCTACCATTGGTGTCATTTGTAAGTCGCATTGGATAAAAGCATCTGCTAAATGAATAAATGTAAATAGTGCCTGAAACACAACAGTTGGCCTGGGTGGTTGAAAATGGCTGGATTGCAGATTCAGTTGGTAATGGCTAGCTTGATTAGTAGGCCAGCAGGGTAACGCTAACAAAACATCTGTTAGAACACGGACAATTACTAAAACCTAACAAACAATGCTATTCAAACAGTGCAACCCCTCGTCCTGGCCTAACACTCGGAGCATGATCTATGCAATCAGAGTGGCAGGAGAGTTCAGTTAATGAATACCGAATCTCCATTAACGGAAATGTTCATGCTTAACCCGAGGCACTGGACTAAAACAACAGTGCAGGGAGAGTGACTCTGCATGCAGCTTCAGTAAGCGACGTGCGGCCAGAGAGGCCCAGGGGGTCACTGCTGCTCGAGCTTAAAACACATATTCTGCCTCCAAAGCAGGCTCTTTTGGAGGGAAAATTTGCACATGTATATCAGATGTTTGCAAATAGTCTCATTTACCATAGACATGTCCAAAATCTTTCGAAGAGCGCTTCATGGCAGCTGTGATGTTTTACACTGGAGAAAACTAGGGAAACGTTCAATCAAAAAAGTTCAATTATACAAACAAACTGTGATTTTCTTAATTAATACACCTCTCTGGAACCGGATTAAGCAGTGATTTTTAAAAGGTGTTAAATGGCTACACACATTTAAAAATAGCACACACTCACACCTTTTGCTTGAGCTAATTCCCGTGCACCTCAGAGGTTTCTTGTTAAGAATCGAGAAGTATAATAAATGCCTGTTGTAATGCACGCCAGGGCAGAGGTGTTTACCCTGTTCCTCAATACTTCAAAGTGAGCCAAACATTTTTGTGTAGGCGTGAATTCCATAATTTCTTCCAACTGGGCAAGGTGAGTAGGGATAAAAACGACCCATCACTGGCAAGTGTGTACTTGAGTGCATAGTTGTGGAGGAGGAAGTCGGCATGTTCAGATAGGGGCTAGCAATACAAGATGGCTGGTAAGCTTCCAAGTGGGCACCTCCAGGTCCACAGTCCACATGCCGACCCAGACACACTGGAGGTACATGTGCATGCAAAAGCGGTGATCTTGTGTAACATTTTCAGGCATTTCTGTATCAGTAATACCTGGAAATACAGCCGCATAAAACTGTGATGCAATCATGACTGTTTTTCACGAGCCCGTGGGATCAGATTCCACACAAATGAAAACTATTAGCTCCCTCTAACCCTGATGATCATGACCAGAGCAGACTCACTAGAGGGAAAGACATGCAAGTTCATACAGAGCTGGTGCGTCAGTAGCATGAAGGCACGGAGCTGACACGACACGCCCGGAAAGTGCAAGTGATGCACAGGCCGTCATCCAGCCACATGCTCTTACAGGAAAAGCGCAATCCGACTGAGGCCTTGAGGCTGAGAAAACAGTTTTAAAGTGGAACCTTAGGTTAACAGAACTCCTCTATAATTACTGCCAAAGATCTTGCTGCATCATCAAACAATGCCAGAGCATTTCCAAGTATTTTCGCCTTTGGCCAGTGTCAAACAACTGCTTCTGCTTTAAGCCCGAATCAACCCGTTTGAGATCACTTCACGTGAGGACAAATACTACTGTATGAAAAGTACTACTGCACTTTAGTTCATCATAACTAAAGCTCATAAAGCTAAACCCGCATTTAAATCACTTGTAAATTAGTTACAAAACTAAACAGAAGGTAAGTGTTGTGTTTTACGATCCAGCATGGTGTAACACAGTGCGACAACAGTTGTTATGTATTCTTTTTCTTCTCTTTTCTTTTGAATTTGACTATAAAGAAGAGCATAGAAACAAGATCAGTCAAATAAAGTTATTTGTTAGGAGGTATATTTTGGCAGACCTTATTGTTCAACATAACTATATATAATAGATTCCTATAATGTACACAAAGAACAGCATTTAGTAATCCAAGGGCTTTTCAGGAGACACATTTTGGCAATGAGAGCAAAGTGAGAGGAAGCTTCAGAAAAATGTTTAAAAATATACAGTGCCCTCCACTAATATTGGCACCCTTGGTAAACATGAGCAAAGACGGCTGCAAACAAACAATTGCAAACAAAACACAGGTTTATATATATATATATTTTTTTTTTAAAAATCTTTGTTTTATAGGTGTGCAACAATTATTGGCACCCTTTTAGTCAATACTTTGACTAAAGTATTGACTAGCAGCTCTGAGTCTTCTCCTATAATGCCTGATGAGGTTGGAGAATACATGGCAAGGGATCTGAAATCATTCCTCCATACAGAATCTCCAGATCCTTCAAACGCTGGTGGACTCTCCTCTTCAGTTCACCCCACAGGTTTTCTATGGGTTTCAAGTCAGGGGACTGGGATGGTCATAGCAGGACCTTGATTTTGTGGTCAGTAAAGCATTTTTTTGTTGATTTAGATGAATGTTTTGGAACATTGTCCCCCCTGGAAGATCCAACCATGGCCTTTTTAAGCTTTCTGGCAGAGGCAGTCAGGTTTTCATTTAATAACTGTTGATATATGATAGAGTCAATGATGCCATGTATACTAACAAAATGTCCAGGTCCTTTGGCAGAAAAATATTTCTAAAATATTAACGAGGCAACACCATATTTAACCGTGGGCATGAGGTACTTTTCCATATGACTTCCTCTCTGTGTTTCACCATGTTTCACCTCTCTGTGAATCCAACATGGTGGTTTACCAAAACCACCTCTGGTGTTTATTACCATAAAGCTCTATTTTGGTTTCATCTGACCATAGAACCCGATCCCATTTGAAGCTCCAGTAGTGTCTGGCAAACTGAAGACGCTCGAGTTTGTTTTGGATGAGAGTAGAGGCTTTTTTTCTTGAAACCCTTCCAAACAACTTGTGGTGATGTAGGTGACTTCGGATTGTAGTTTTGGAGACTTTCTGATCCCAAGACACAACTAACTTCTGCAATTCTCCGGCTGTGATCCTTGGGAGATTTTTTTGGCCACTCCGCTTCACAGTGCGTTGAGACAATATACACACAAGTCCTCTTCCACGTTGATCCAGTTGACTGGAACTTCCTAATTATTGCCGTGATGGTGGAAATGGGAATTTCCAATGTTTCCAATGTTCTTACAGACATTTCCCATTTTGTGAAGCTCAACAACCTTTTGTCGCACATCACAGCTACATTCCTTGGTCTTACCCATTGTTATGAATGACTAAAGGAATTTGGCTTATGTGTTACCTCATACTGGAATACAGGCATATTTTTTTTCTTACTCAGTATCTTGGTATCGCAATACACAGGACATTGGTATCAAAGTCAAACTTTTAGTATTGTGAGAACTCTATAGGACATAATTGCTACATAACAGTTCAGCAAAAACAGTTATTACATACAGAGTATACATTGACATAAAAAGGTTGATGAAACCAGTACTACCATCATTTGTAATCAAATTGCCCATGGTCCTTGCAAGGACATCGGTTTGTCTAGTCAAGTTGATCAGTATAACAGCACAATGTTGTATCACTGCTGAGGAACACTAGCCTACAAATACTTGCTGATATACCAGTTTCTTTTATAAGCTATCCTGTCTATCCCCATGCAGGCCAAGGACTGTGCATGGTGCACGCGCAGATGGTAAAGCTCCTCATTATCAGGGCCACTCACTAAGTAAGTGTGAAAAGCCCTTTGGGACCCTGACAATCCCCAAAGACATTGATTACAACAGAGATTAGAAGGCAAAAAGAGGGGGAGATAAAACCTCAAAATTAATGTTCTTCCCCTGGACCTACTCGCAATAAAGGATCAGAAGTGAAAGGAGATGGCGAGGTAGGCCTTGTACTTTTGGATGCTTAAAGTCTAATTACCATCAACTTTACCAGTTTATAATACCAGTTTATAATGCTGTGACCCCAGCAGCTGTCATGAATTCAATTGCCAGCATGCTGCCGTTTACAATTAGGGCCTTTAATTCCCACCATGTGCTGTACAACTTCTCAGGATTTAAAGCCCTCATCACGCTCCATCCCCACCAGGCAATCACACTCAGCCAGTATTAGAAATGAGTATTCATGGGGGTAGAGATGCAAACTGAGTGTCTGGGTGAAGAGTGCAGGTGGCAATTAAACCCCTGCAGACATTACGCATGAGAGGAAAGATGGAGCCGCTGATGTGTTCAAAGCACCAACTAGAACACTGTTGGATTGCCTCAGAATTTATAAAGGATAAGAACAGATGATAGTCCTCAGACCAGCATTGCATTATGATCTGTTGCAAACCTAATGGACAAGGACAACTGGGAGTTATACCGCTACTGAAGTGAAGTCTGGTATAACACAGTACCACGTTTGTTTTACCATATTGTGGATACCGAAAAAACCGCACATCAGAAACAACCTCAACATGAGACAAAACAAACATGAACCTGTTCAGCTTAAATAATTAGTAGAAACTTACATGCAGTTGTACTATTAACGGTTTACAGTGATGCTGCAGGCAGATTATTATTGCTGGACAACACCTGTCTAACACTACATTACCCAGGTGAGTGGTGCCTTTTACACCTTCTTTTAAATTAATAATAATTAATTCCACAATTGTGAAATAAAAACATTATTCTCTCCATTTCAACAAGTTGTTTCACAGTAACTGGTCTCATAAACAGAAAGCACATGACTCTAACATTAACTAAATTCTAGATTAAAGTAAGATTTCTTAATTTATTGAACCTTCCATCCATCCATCCTCTACCGCTTACTCCTTTATCAGGGTCACGGGGAACCTGGAGTCTATCCCAGGAAGCATCAGACACAGGGCGGGGTACACCCTGGACAGGGTGCCAGTCCATCACAGGGCACAATCACATACACACTCACATATACACTATGGATACTTTTTGGACACGCCAATCAGCCTACCATGCATGTCTTTGCACCCAGAGGAAACCCCCTACACACGGGGAGAACATACAAGCTCCTCACACCTCAGGGGTCCAGCAGGACTCGAACCCCGGACCCTGGAGGTGTGAGGTAAATGTGATAACCACTAAGCCACCGTGCGACATTGATTCTTCTTAATTCATATAGTCTCACATTCACTCACCACAAACAAAACTAATTCTACTCCATCACTGAACATCAAATCTACTCTACAAATATATTTTCCCATGCAATATTTACTTTTTTGTCAACCCATCTTCATTTAATCTTTCAACGGTGTACTGGAGCTTTAATTCAGAGCTAGCATTGTGTCAAAAAAATATTTTAAATTACACTCGACGCTGAAACTCACGCTTCACTGCTGCAGTGTCCGGTGTAAAATTTTAGCGGTGCAGAGATTACAAATGAACACAGCACGAAATTGATGTGTTTTCCCCGCCCTCTTTTGATTGACGGGATATAATCGGCCTTGATCGTCGGATGTTTTAAAACTAATCAGCCGATAGCGTGAAAATTGCCTTTATCAGCCGATACAATTTTGGCCGATACATCTCTTGTAAAAAATAGAGCTAGCATTGATAAACTTCGCTACATTTAGAACGTGGAAATGAGGAAAAGCGGGGTAAACTGAAGAAAGAACAAGTAAAATAGAAGAAGACCAAGAAGTGTTTTGAACTCTCCAATATTAAAAGACATTTCCTGATAGCCCTGCCCCCTACTCCATGACTCGACACATAAAGTTGTGCTAGTGCGCGTGACTCGTGCAGGCTCCCTCGCTTTCTGTCAAGGTACATGGAGAATTATTTGAGTTCATTAATATGGAATAAAACCTATCAATGTATGTTACACTTAGCTAATATTGTGATAGATACTGTAGAAGACGTTCAAAAACTTTACCTTAAAATCCACCATCCAGCTGAGTTTTCATGATCGATGCATGTGTGCATCCCAACTGCACAGCTGGTAATATTATTATGCCCTCTTGTACTCTCCTTAAACCCAAAATGGTGGAAAATGCTTGTTTTCCTGTCTTTTTATGGGCCATTGGTTCTGGACAATTACATGATTTATCACAACATTTTAAAATGGAAAACCACACGCAGGAAATAATCAATATCACACAACCATAATGTGAGCATTTGCTTTCTTGTACTGGTTTAGTATAGTTTACTATAAACATCTGTATTGACAGTCAGGTTATTATAAACATGTATTACCACTCTAATGAGATTGTTCACTCATTCATAAAGTCTAGATTTAACCGACATCAAATATAGCCAGTGTGCTGCTTAGATTTTAGGAATACACTGCACAATAGAGCATAAATCTTATATTTTGTAGCTTTTATAGCTTGAAACCACAATTGTGCCACGCAAAATGAACTTATTTTTATTTAAAATAGCAGTGTACAGGCATGTTGGACCAGGGCCACTGCTGTCTGAGGCAAAATGAGCATAAAGGGCCCCAAACTGAACGTCTAATGACATTTTAGTTTAGTTTCAATTATTATTATTTTTTAAATATTCGATAAACCAAGTTTACATGCATAGAAAGGCAATAAATGTGTACAGCGAGATATACATATGGGTGTATATATACAGACTGAGTGATTCATATAAACATATAAATCATATAAACAGGAGCAATATGAAACGAATACGAAAAACGATTATATACAATATATACACACACATACACACAAATATAAATTATATATATATATATATATATATATATATATATATATTCTCTTCTTCCTTGCAGTGGACCGTGTCAAGGAGCAATTGCACATTTCCAGATTTCCAGACAACCACACCAACAATGGCATGCGCAGGTTAATAACAGACTGTGCACTGCTTCAGCATAAACAGTCCAAATCACTAAGGTAAACAATACAGCTTTAATGACATCAAGTAGCAACCAGTGTAACAGAACCCAACAGCTATCAAACAAACCTCTCACTGTATAAACAGGCAGAGGACGCCTGCTTACCGAGCACAAGCTGCCTCTACAAACACACGCACTCGGTGTAGAAATTAATGAGCACTAAAGTACAGAACAGAAAGAAGTTTACCAAATGAAGAAAAAAACATCCAGTTTTTCCTGAAACAAAATAAGTGTGTGCGCTTGTAAATTACATAGGGAGGCTGGGAAGAGCTTTAAAGGGCTTTGTAGGTTTAAAACCTCAACTCTTGCGCACCAGATAACAGAATCAGGAATAAAAGAAAGAAGAACAGGACCGAGCAAAGCAGAGGGAGTTCAATCTGTGTCCATCTGCTGTCCACCACACCCCCTAAACACATCCAATCTCCTTCTACACCACCCTACAGGTGTAAATGCTCAAATTAGCATTTTATCCTCTAGCCTTCATACACAGCATGGTGCAAATCGACAGCTTATGGCTAGTAGACCACCATGTCTAGGCTCTTCTATGAGCTTGCTGCTTTATCTGCCACTTCCTAACAATTTAGAGCCTCGGCTACAAGAGGCATGATGGATATTAAAAAAAAAAAAAAAAAAAGCTGATGAAAATATTGATCAGTTCTCTTCCAAAGACACTTTAACTTACAGCAAAAAACTACAAGAACACTATTCTAAAGAAAGACAACTGCACTTTATATTACCATGCAAGTGATTTATGAGGTCTTTTAGAGCCCCTAAAAGTCATTGTTCCCATGAACAATCCATAATCTCACAGGGAAGTGATACACAGGACATAAATACAATGCCATGAGTGGCAAGTGAAAACGCCCGGCTACAGTACTGAAGCTACTCCACTCAGTGGGAAAATGTTCTCCAACTAGTTGCCACCCAGCTCTCACCATTATATAGCTCATAGATCTCAGACAGGCTCAGAGGAAGTAGTTTGAGGTTACCAGCAAACGAAGGCCATACAATGTTGGGAAATAAACATGGCCATTTTATTCACTCTCTCCCATAAGATGGGTGGTAGTGCTACGGCGCTGGCGACATGTTCCCCCTGCAAATCCCATGAGAGTAATAACTAGGCCAGAATATGCTAGAAAAAGCTGCTACTACTGATAAAGCAGAGCACACATGATGTAAAAAAAAAATGTATGAACTGCCATACAATATACCAGGCCTTAACAAGCTGACTACCAAAACAATAGAACTGAAACGCATGTCTGTATCGCACCTTTCCTTCACCACAGCTGATTAGTGGAGGGTCAAACAAAAAAGCACATGCACTATCATCAGAAGAGGTCAAAGAACATCATTGAGCTCACTGACCACCTCTGCATCCATCTTACATAGAATATTATCCACTCAGGGATCACCATCAGCTGGGGCATACTATTCTTTTTGTTTTGTTTTTCAGTTATCTGTGAAGATGCGTAAACTGGCTGACATGCGATGCTTTCAGTATGGCACCCGTGGGAAAAAGATCTTGCTCAGTGTATCCTTTATATTGATCATCAGGATCTGATATTTTAATCACCTCTGTTCTTTCTCCCAAACATCTGCCCATTACGAACACCCAGCGATCTGGTGCTTGACCAATGACCGTCACATGTTTCCTTGTCTTCTTCACCCCTTGCTCACTCCAGCGTGCCTGCCCCCATTGTTCCTCGTCTGTTCTTCCCCACCAGATCTGCACTATTGTCCATCCGCCAGCCCCTGTCCTAATCCACCACCTCCTCCCACCTCTCCACACCATGCTCTCTTTGATACCCCTCCTCTCTGGCTCAGACCCCTGTGGCTAAAGCAGTAGGTTGGCAGCTGGAGCAGTTGACCGTGTTGGCTCAGCTGCTGGCTTACAAGACATGAACGAAAACCAGGTTTCCACGAGAACCACTCTGGACACTCTGTGCGATGTGAATTTCGTTACCCAATGCCTCGACTAATCAATTAGGGCTTAATCCAACATTGGGTCAGCATTTGATGACCATGGTAATCAACAGTTCTACAAAGAGAAAGGCCAATCAAACTACAGTGGTACCTCGACCTACGAGATTAATTCGTTCCATAACCTAGCTCGTTCGTCGATCATCTCGTAAGTCGATCGAATTATTCCCATTTAAAATAAAGGAAAAAAATTTAATTGGTTCCAACCCTTTAAAATTCCCCCAAAACACTGTACTACATATAAAAAGGCATGTTTTCCCATACAAACCTATGTGTAATTAATGCAGTTTAAATACCTGTACTGTACTGTAATCATAAA
>JAFFST010049208.1:59224-84663 GCA_022414735.1 Noturus placidus | reverse complement strand
CCTAATTTTGTTTAAAGAATTATTGCACACTTCCTGTAAATGGTATAAAGTTCGTTTCACTTCTCAAATATCACTGTGTTTGTCTCCTATATGATATATTTAACTGATTTTTTTTAATCCTAAGAACCAACGATTTATGAAGGAAAATGTGTGTGTGTGTGTGTGTGTGTGTAGATATGTATATCTACACACACACTCACATATAGATACACACACACACACACACACACACACCCTTGACACGGTCCATTGTAAGGAAGAAGGGAATATATATTATATATATACACACACATAGATACACACACACACACCATTGACACGGTCCACTGTAAGGAAGAAGGGAATATATATATATATATATATATATATATATATATATATATGTATATATAAAAGCTAGCCTGCTTATAAACCATGTACAGTATATCAGATAGGTTTGGAGAAAGGGATTCCCCCTGTAGCTTGTTAGCATGCTGCTAGCCAAGCTACACCTCAAGGTTTGTTGTTTATTTTCAGCGACATGTTTACGACACACACACACACACACACACACAGTACACTGCGAAAAAAACAACCGCTTGACCCGAGTTAGATCAAATGTGATTGTGAAACACGAAGACGCCGTTAACAGCAGGGACAAGGAGGAAGGGAGAGAGGGAGGAAGGGAGAGAGGGAGGATGGGAGAGAGGGAGGAAGGGAGAGAGGGAGGATGGGATAGAGGGAGAAAGGGAGAACAGGAGAAAGGGAGAACAGGAGGAAGGGAGAACAGGAGGAAGGGAGAGAGGGAGGATGGGATAGAGGGAGGATGGGATAGAGGGAGAAAGGGAGAACAGGAGAAAGGGAGAACAGGAGGAAGGGAGAGAGGGAGGATGGGAGAACAGGAGGAAGGGAGAGAGGGAGGATGGGATAGAGGGAGAAAGGGAGAGATGGAGGATGGGAGAACAGGAGGAAGGGAGGATGGGGGCTGGGCTATTAACCGGAAAATGTGCAGTGTGACAGATGACAGCATGCGACTGACCTTTATTTCCGACTCACCTGGCTATAATGCACCGTGAACGCTTTCAGATAATTCGAGCTGGTGCACGGAACCACCTCAACATTATTAATCTGCTCCATGGTTCACACACACACACACACACACACACACACACACACACACACACACACTTCCTCACCGGTGTTCCTCAAAACAGAAAACCGAACCGCAGCCCTACTCCAGCTGAATGCGCTGTGTACGGAAGCCTGGGAGGTCCATCCTAATAACGCTGTTACACACTGGAAAGCGCGCGCGTGTCGTGCTCGTGCTCATTTCAAGCATTCACAGTGGAACAGGGTCGAATTCTGAGGCCGTGAATCTGCAAACCGGACCACAAACAGAAACGGTGTAATAATAATATTAATAATAATAATAATGATAATAATAATGATAATAATAATAATAATAATAATAATAATAATAATAATAATAATAATAATAATAAAATCACTAGTTCGGTAAACGGAAGTGAAAAAGCAGAGCAGTTATTTTCCGGCCCCGGAGTGAGACCTGAGGCATTTTTGGTGCGCGAACGAAGCAGCGTACGGCTCGTGCCTTCAGCGCCCCGCCCCCTCACCCGCCAACACTTATACACCTCTTTCAGGTGTCACGTAACACCACCACACCAACCCTCTGAGTGATGTGAATGCATGTTCTACATTTTCTTTTCACCTCCATTATTTCTTAGTCATATAAGCGTGCATGTCAGTGCTGGAGAACCTTGGTGCGTATTCGTGTCAAGAGTTGTGTTTAGGATTTATGTGGAATTCTTAACAAATCCAAATATGGTCAATGGTCTGGACTTATCACCCTGTCCAGGGTGTACCCCACCTTATACCCGAAGCTCCCTGGGATAGGCCCCAGGTTGCCGTGACCCTGAAAAGGATAAGCGGTATAGAGGATGGATGGTCTGCACTTATATAGCGCTTTATCTTAGTGGTTCCAAATCCCTTTTCACTGTGTCTCATTCACCCATTCATACACACACTCACACTCCAGTGGTAACAGAGCTGCCGTGCACGGCGCAAACTTGTCATCTTGGAACAACTGGTGTTCAGTGTCTTGCCCAAGGACACTTCGGAATGTGGCGAAGGATGTGGGCGGGGAATCGAACTGTCAAATCTATGATTAATGGATAAGCCGCTCTACCACCTGAGCCATCCATCCATCCATCCATCCATCCATCTTCAACCGCTTACTCCTTTTCAGGGTCATGGGGAACCTGGAGCCTATCCCAGGAGGCATCGGGCACAAGGCGGGGTACACCCTGGACAGTTCATCGCAGGGCACAATCACATACACACTCACATTCATACACTACGGACACTTTAGCATGAGCCACATACATTAAATATGTAAATAGCGACATTAAAGGTTGTGTAGATTTTTTATATCCACTGTTGATTGGGATAATTAATCATAATAATTAATATAGCTCTTTTCACAATGGTACATTGTCTCAAAGCAGCTTTACAGAAATATCATTTTACATTTACAAGTGACTTACTAATGAGACACACTCACACACCAATGGGAGCAGAGCTGCATGCAAGGTGCTAGCTTGCCATCAGGGGCAACTTAGGGTTCAGTGTCTTGCCCAAGGACACTTCGGCATGGGATCACCCGGGCCGGGATTCCAACCACCAACCCTACGATTAGTGGATTAGTGGACAACCCGCTCTACCGACTGAGCCACAGCCACCCTAGAGGATAGAGGTGATGTTTATTCAGACTCATAAAATACATAATAAATGATATCTTTATCATTCAGTCATAGTTTGAGTGTGATTGTCAAGTTTTTAGTTTAGTTTTTAGACAGCTCTGACTTTTAAAAGAGTAAAGATAAGTGACTCCAGGAGTCTTATCTGACCATATGCCATATGCTACATCAAAACCAGCTGAAGAAGCTTAGCCATTCTTTGCCGTGCTATGTTTTCTGAGGAGCCTCTAATTCATTCACCTTCTCTCTTGCCCCTGCTCAACCTTTTTTTTTCCTTTTCTTTCCTTTTTTCTGCTCAACCTCTCAGAGTATTGCATTGCCAAACACATGTTTTGGGTTCCACGTGTTAAATGTAGACTTCTGAAGTGCAGCACACTATGGCTTAATGAATGAAGAAATGAATTTAGCTGTGATGCCACATTCAAGACACTTCATCTTCTTGTCCCTTTGAGGAAGAGCTGAAAATAGGTTTAACTGGCCCAGTTTCTGCCAGAGAACATTCAAGGTAGAAATCAAAATGAAATGAATGATGCATTTGGTACACGTTTTAGCCTGAAGGCAAAATTGTACAAAACCCCAGCTTATGAGATTTACAGTGCTAATATAAAAGTTTTGATAATGATGATATCGATGTTTCATGTTTAGTAAGAAATTTATCCATCCATCTTATATGTGCGCAGAAAAAGTTTCCCCTTCAAATGCAGCTAATCACCAAGACATGTTTGCTGCCTGGATTTTGTCAGTTACATTGGTATTATAGCTAAAAGGCTAACATGGCTAAGTGAATATAGATTATGAACACAAATTAGCACCATGTGAACTATATGCCAAAATCATCATATACCTCAACTATGACTGCCTGTAGAACTTGTCAGAACTTGTTTCTATTGATGATTATGGTGCTGACAAACGTGTCCAGGATAGCCTCAGATTTCTGTTCTTAGCCAAGTGGAATCGATAGTGGTCTTCTGCTGTTGTAGCCTATCCACCTCAAGGTTTTATGTTGTGTTTATGCTGATATGCTTTTCTGCTCACCACAGTTGAAAAGAGTGATTTTTTTTTTGAGTTACTAGATCTTTCTTGGTCGCTTGAAACAATCTGACCATTTTCCTCCAACCTCTCTTATCAACAAGGTGTCCACACACAGAACTGTCACTCACTCAGTGTTTGTTGTACCGTTCTGTGTAAAAGTGTAGAGACTGCTGTCTGTGAAATTCCCAGGAGATCAGCAGTTTCTGAAATACTCAAACCAGCCCTTTTGGTTCCATCCATCCTACAATCAAAGTCACAGAGATCATGTTTTCTCTTCATTCTGATGTATAATGTGAACAGTAACTGAATCTATTGAACTGTATCTGCAGGATTTTATACATTGTGCTGCTGCCACATGACTGGCTGATTGGATAATAGATAGTGCAGGTGTTCGTAATAAAGTGGACGGTGGCGGTGATCTTACCACCTAGTACCTCAACACTTCAGTTGGATTCCATTTAAGATAATATAAGTTTGTGCTATTCCTTATGACAGGATTGATTTGTATTATTTATTTACACCCAACTATTTTTTTTAAATCAAATGGGTTCTTAATATTCTCTTTGTTTAAATAAATGTGTGTGTTCTGTGACCATTTTAAGTACTGTTTCAAGATATCAATCTTTGAATCAGTACAGTTCTTGTTAAAGGACAGAGTACAATGCATTAAGTCTGCACATTACACTCCCTATCCTGCTCACTTAATAATGACCAACTACCAGTCCTAACTCTGAAGGCTTTCTTTCCCACACGAACTGTTCCACCCATCCTCCAACTCACCATGATCTCTCAGCTGCATGCAAGTTCTCATTTAATCCAAATGAGATCTTTTGACGAACACTGAACGAAAACGGCTTGTTAAGGAAGGAAATTAACTTGGTAGGGACCCTTGGGTGTGCCACTTTCACCACATATTAGGGCTGACATAATATTGCATGGCAGAGTTTTTGGGTTTGTCTATGATTATACTAATCACTGCAGTCTCAACATACAGCCGCATGAACTGAGGATGTATAGAGGTGTTGAGTAGAGGGGAAGGTGTGTCACTGCCAGGATGCCCGGCCTTGGGGGAAAAAGATGATGTCACTTAGATTGCAGTAAAGTTTTTTTATCCCCAACATTCCGTAAGCCACAATCTTCTTTGGCCAGTTTCCTTTTCAGCAGTCTGAGACTCCCACCCTCCATACACAAGCAGGATGTAACACTTTTGCCCACTGATTTACATCTAAATAAACACTGCAGAATGAAACAATGTTCATCTGGAAGGGAACATGGCTTTTCTTCTCCACCCGGTCAATTGATATTTGCCCGATTAACCCAGACTGTAAGCTCCGATAAGCACTACTGGAGGGGAGTACTGACCTTGAAGGCTGGATAGTTCTGGACATACGGAGAGGTCCATGGTGTTCTCAAAGAGGTCAAGGGAAAAAATAGAAGGAATGCAGGATGACCGAAAATTGGATTCAGGTAGCATATTTAGTAACATGGACAGGTTGAACCCCTAACACCATTGTGCTGCTAATACGTATGAGTGGAAATTTTTATCTACATCTGTAGGATTTCATTGTTTCATCAACTGCTTCAATAAATCAAAGGGAGATTTTCGCAAAACATAGAGTGCTACAGTATAAGTTGCAGCAGAGGCATTTGACCGTAGATTTTAGAGGGGAAAGATCACATTAACAATGACTTAGCATCAAGAAAATTAAGTCAAGAAGTTATCACACCTGACTCCTCATTTATGGCTACTATCTAGTGATTTTTTTAGAGTAATCCCATAATAGACATTAATACAGTCATCTGGCTTACAGTGTAACAGCTCGTTGTGAGCAGTGCAGCACCTTTGTTCAACCTTTGTTACACAGCAGATACAGTGTACATTTTTACATGCGTTTTTCTGGATGTTTTTGTTGTTATTCTGTCTCTCACTGTTCCAATAAACCTACAATTAAAATTATAGACTGATCATTTCTTTGTCAGTGAGCAACCGTACAAAATCAGCAGGGGATCAAATACTTTTTCCCCCACTGTATAGCAGGTGCATTTTCCAGATTTCAGCAAAAAAAAAACAAACATTTATAATAAATTTATATTTTGACATTGGAACAGGTAAACACCCACAAGGTAAGCTTTTACTCACGCATTTCAGATTGATGGACATTATCCAAATTATAAACCCCCTTTTCCCATCTTTACAATACACCTGACAAAAGAAATGGTTCTGTACATGATAGACACATTATCATTTAGATAAATATGATTATTTGCTAAAATAAATAAATAAATAAATAAATAAATAAATAAATAAATAAATAAATAAATAATGCAGGTATTGGTGGTGATGGTGTATTTTTAAACTAGCCCCTTGGCAACCCAGTCACGTGGTGCATGGAAACATGGTGCAGTGTGATCCCTCCCCAATGGGCCTTTATTAGCACTTGCTGAAGTTCCTATTTTTAAGCACTAGGTGAAGCTCCCACATGAAGCTGGTTAAGAAGATGCCAAATGTGTCCAAAGCTTCATTAGTAAGACTATTAAGATTTGAAAATATGAAATAATTTTGATTTGTGTAACACTGCTTGGTCACTGCATAATCCCATATGTTTTATTTTATAGTGGTAATTTCTTTATTATTATTCTAAAATCGAAGAAAATAGTAAAAATATAAGTAGGCTTGTCACAGCTCTGGGGTCAGGGATTGACTCCTGAGCTTGGGTTACTGACTGTGTGCCTTTTTTTGGGTTTCCTCATGGTACTCCAGTTTCCTCTTACTGCCTAAATACATGCTGGTATGTAGACTGGTGACTCAAAATTAAATGGAATGTGCAGATGTTTGTGTGTAATGCCCTACAATGGACTTCATGCCTTGCTTCATGCCCTGGACTTATCCACAGTGTACAGTATTACTGCTCAGTATTCCACTATGAAAAGTTATGCTAGGCTAACAGATACCAATATATAAACAAATTGGGGATGTATAAAAATATAAGGTATGTAAACACATACAGTGGGGGAAAAAAGTATTTGATCCCCTGCTGATTTTGTACGTTTGCCCACTAACAAAGAAATGATCAGTCTATAATTTTAATGGTCGGTTTATTGGAACAGTGAGAGACAGAATAACAACAAAAACATCCAGAAAAACGCATGTCAAAAATGTTATAAATTGATTTGCATTTAAATGAAGGAAAAAAGTATTTGACCCCTCTGCAAAACATGACTTAGTACTTGGTAATGACTTAGTAATTACTTTTCATTTTCAATGCCCTGGCTGAGGGAGGAGGTTCTCTCCCAAGATTTGACGGTACATGCCCCGTCCATCGTCCCTTTGTATGCAGTGAAGTTGTCCTGTCCCTTTAGCAGAAAAACACCCCCAAAGCGTAATGTTTCCCCCTCCATGTTTGACGGTGGGGATGGTGTTCTTGGGGTCATAGGCAGCATTCCTCCTCCTCCAAACACGGCGAGTTCATTTGATGCCAAAGAGCTCCATTTTGGTCTCATCTGACCACAACACTTTCACCCAGTTGTCCTCTGAATCATTCAGATGTTCATTGGCAAACTTCAGACGGGCATGTATATGTGCTTTCTTGAGCAGGGGCGCTGCAGGATTTCAGTCCTTCACGGCGTAGTTTGTTACCAATTGTTTTTTTGGTGACTATGGTCCCAGCTGCCTTGAGATCCAGCTGACAAGATCCTCCCATGTAGTTCTGATTCCTCACTGTTCCCATGATCATTGCAACTCCATGAGGTGAGATCTTGCATGGAGCACCAGGCCGAGGGAGATTGACAGTTCTTTTGTGTTTCTTCCATTTGCGAATATGCGCACCAACTGTTGTCACCTTCACACCAAGCTGCTTGGCAATGGTCTTGTAGCCCATTCCAGACTTGCGTAGGTCTACAATCTTGTCCCTGACATCCTTGGAGAGCTCTTTGGTCTTGGCCATGGTGAAGAGTTTGGAATCTGATTGATTGATTGCTTCTGTGGACAGGTGTCTTTTATACAGGTAACCAGCTGAGATTAGGAGCACTTGATTTAAGAGTGTGCTCCTAAACCTCAGCTCGTTACCTGTATAAAAGACACTTGGGAGCAAGAAATCTTTCTGATTGAGAGGGGGTCAAATACTTATTTCCCTCATTAAAATGCAAATCAAAGTATAACATTTTTGACATGGGTTTTCTGGATGTTTTTGTTGTTATTCTGTCTCTCGCCGTTCCAATAAACCTACCATTAAAATTATAGACTGATCATTTCTTTGTTAGTGGGCAATCGTACAAAATCAGCAGGGGATCAAATACTTTTTTCCCCCACTGTATGATATATCTATGTTTTTGTCCTGGAAAATGTTTCAGGAGCGTGCAACTTATAATGCATAATAAGTTATCCTATCTCTGATTGTTACAGCTGACCCCTTAATGAGTACTGCTCTTTGTTGAGATATCTTGTTTTTGAAACAGCACTTACACTGACACTGAAATGTGACAAATGGTAGTACACAAATACATACACTGCTCAAAACAAGTCAAAATGAGGTTCAGTAGTGTGTGTGGCCTCCACGTGCCTGTATGACCTCCCTACAATGCCTGGGCATGCTCCTGATGTGGTGGCGGATGGTCTCCTGAGTGACCTCCTCCCAGACCTGGACTAAAGCATCTGCCAACTCCTGGACAGTCTGTGGTGCAACGTGGCGTTGGTGGATGGAGCGAGACATGATGTCCCAGATGTGCACAATTGGATTCAGGTCTGGGGAACGGGCGGGCCAGTCCATAGCATCAATGCCTTCCTCTTGCAGGAACTGCTGACATACTCCAGCCACATGAGGTCTAGCATTGTCTTGCATTAGGAGGAACCCAGGGCCAACCGCACCAGCATATGGTCTCACAAGGGGTCATCTATGAAGAGCACAGGGCGCCAGTGGCGAATTTGCTGATCTTGGTGTTCTCTGACAAATGCCAAACGTCCTGCACGGTGTTGGGCTGTAAGCACAACCCCCACCTTTGGATGTCGGGCCCTCATACAACCCTCATGGAGTCTGTTTCTGACCGTTTGAGCAGACACATGCACATTTGTGGCCTGCTTGAGGTCATTTTGCAGGGCTCTGGCAGTGCAGTGCAGTCCTCCTGCTCCTCCTTGCACAAAGGCGGAGGTAGCGGTCCTGCTTCTGGGTTGTTGCCCTCCTACTGTCTCCTCCACGTCTCCTGATTTACTGGCCTGTCTCCTGGTAGCACCTCCATGCTCACATTTCACAGGAGTGTGATTGACTTGGAGTTACATTGTGTTGTTTAAGTGTTCCCTTTATTATTTTGAGCAGTGTATATAACTAGATATCAGTTTCAACTACCTGACTAGTGCTTTAAAAAAGGGACTTACTATGCACGTACAATCTTGGTGATGGTATACTGACTCTTTTCTATATGGATCAAAGCGATTGACCTCATGTTGTAAATGTCCCTGGTTACCCATATCCATTAAAGGTGAATGAAAAATAGCTATTAGATCATTGCACCCAATCACCTGCAGGCCTCCTCATAAGACCTCCCATATCTTATCTTAAATATCGTTTTAGCTAAGGGATCCCAGCAGTACGCTAAGCTGGGACTCATGTGAGCAGCCCAAGACGATACTGTCCATCTACCCATCCTGTCATTCCAAATTAGCTTCCATGGTGCTACAACGCAAGCCAGACCATAGGAGGCCTTTCCACATTCAGGGTCATTGAAACATTCCTCTCTTTTCTCTGTCTTTTTTGTAGTCCTGTCTTTTCCCCTGTCTCTCACAGCAGTTTACTCACCATGAGCTTATCAGTCAGGGTCAAGCAGGGATTTGGCCATGTCCATGGATAATAGAAAGAAGGCCTCTGGGAATGCACTTAGCTGAGGTGCCTGCTGCGTTTCTGTTAGCGCTCCCATGGTGTCCAACTTGACATGACGTCCTTAGCAGACCAAGGTCTCGACGGCCAGTCGCCATGTCAATATGTGAACAAATGAGGTCAAAAATATCACACCACTTTCAGACACTTAACTGTCTTCATGCAGTGTTTGTTTAAACTGTTGTTGCAGTTTTAACTGGCCAGTGATTCAAGGAAGAAAGATGTACAGGAAGAAAATTTAAAGATGTGCAGGTGTTAATTAAACAGAAAACCCGGTTTACATTCATTCAAATGATTACTTTAGTACGGTTATTCATTTCAATGATTTTGTTAGTAGTGAAGCTTGTCTGTAGCGGCAACACAAATGAATAAGTGAAGCTATTAAAGCACTAGAAATCGATCATGATCCAACTCTGGTCAAGTTACAGTACATACTCAATTGATATGATAATTGATGTGATAATGTTGACTTTGGGGCGGCTGTGGCTCAGTCGGTAGAGCGGGTTGTCCACTAATCCACTAATCGTGGGGTTGGCGGTTCGAATCCCGGCCCGGGTGATCCCATGCCAAAGTGTCCTTGGGCAAGACACTGAACCCTAAGTTGCCCCCAATGGCAAGCTAGCACCTTGCATGGCAGCTCTGCTACCATTGGTGTGTGAGTGTCTCATTAGTAAGTCGCTTGTAAATGTAAAAATGTAAAAATGATATTTCTGTAAAGCTGCTTTGAGACAATGTACCATTGTAAAAAGCGCTATACAAATTGATAAATTAAATTAAATTAAATTAAACTTTGCCAATGCATACTGCTGGCATCAGTTTGACACAGAGACACATATGTTTAAACTGTAGTTATGCACTGTATACTGAGCACTGTGATGGAAAAGGTTCTCAAAGGAGTAATTGTAAAATTGTTCTATGTACAGTATATGATATGATGCAGGTAGATGTGGGGTGTGCATTAGGGGGCAGGATAAGAATTGCAGTTGCCAGTCACATCAAACGAGGTCCTATCCCTCCTCTTTTTCCAGGTAGGGCCTAAATAAAGGCAACCCGATCCGTGTGGAACTCACCTCTTGTGAATAGGCCTTCAAAGCGGCAGGCCTGTTGTCCATCCAAGGCCTTTGTAATGGAAACCTCTGCTGTTATTTTGTCCCTCACATTTTCAGGCAGAGCTATTATTGTTCTCCCAGTCGCGGATGTGTTACCTAGACAAGGGCAGAAATTCCCGCTTTTGCTTCTTTATTTGGTGTAAGAATGGTTACCACTCCACCCAGGGCATGTTCTGTCTCAAAGTAGTAACTCCCATTCAACTCATCAAGAACCAAATAGAAATGAGATAGAGTGCAATTAAGAACAGAGGAGAAAAATGTATATCCAGTGCATGCTTGGGTGCCGTTATGATGGTGTACATGATATTTTTGGTGAAAGAGAGATGTATCAGACAGAAGTGATAGCAGTCAATAGGGATTAAAGGGCCACTGAGCTGATAAGCCCATTGAACTTTGATCCCTCTCTTAGTTTACTATGAGACAGCTGTCCCTTCCTTCTGCTATAGCGAGCCAGTATTTTGATTGCCTTGAAAGTCTTATTTTGTTTTTTATGCCCGTGACCCTACACAGGTATGCAGCCATGGTCACTCAAACTGTAGGGGCAGTTAGGTCAGGGCATAAATGGATGGTAGGCTTCATTCTTTGAAGTGTGTATGTGTGTGCGTGGTGAGTGGTGGCTTATGTCCTGCATGACCATGGGAATGCATGTCCCCCTGCTAATTACTTGCTTGAATGGGTCTACAGAGACACTGTTAATGACACGTAACCCAATCTCCAAAAGCTGAGCTCCTCCATGGAGGGTGTAGTCTGCATACATGGTGGGAAGGGGTATAATGAAGAGGAGAAGGAGGAAGATGTGAGTTAGAGTTGAATAGAGGACCCGCAAAAGAACCATAGTATATAGTATGTTATGTGACACACTAAACCAACTGTTCAAGTGTAGAGGAATGACAGTCATGTGAGCCCTGTCTCTAATTCCAGAGTCCATTATGTACCCAAGTTAGGTTTGGTGGATTGGTGGGGGGTTTGTGTTTTTCATAGAAATGTAATCATATAAAGGGTTGGTGAATAGTGCTGTATATAAAGGGGGTTTGGGGACAATGACAGAGGGGCCTCACTTGCAGCTGGTCTCATTAACTGCAGCCTAGGAATAATAATTACTGCTTTTGTCAAGGAAGTGGTATGTTAATGACACACTCTACCACAGTCATGTGATCGACTGAAGATAAAGAGCTCTACATGCGCAAAGTCAGCACAGGTGCAGCGCAAGGGTCATCATCTTGCAGTGAATCTCGCCAAGGAGGTCACGCTATCTCAACTTGGGTTAATTTGGGGAAAGCTTCGTCCGCTACCACATGCCAGTTGTTTCTTCTCGACTTGGACATCAAAACAGCTTTAGATTGTTGTGCTCATTAACCAAACATTTTATTAAAGATGCAGAGATAACTCAGGAAACAGATCTACTGCTAATCACTAAGGAGCTGGATTCATTAGTAGTGTGGAAAAAGTCTTTCACACCTTTGATGATATATCAGCTTTCATTTTCACCTTGAGTTCAGAGAGAGAAGGTGTCCACTGGAGCTATTTAAAACATCTCTATAAGCTAAAAATGGATGAAAAGACAGTAAATCTATATACATTAGAGGGTAAGGGGGGTGGCATCAGGTGTTGAATTATAAGTGTTGATAAGTGCAAATTGATAAACACAAATTAGTGTGTCGTGTTGTACAGACCTCACAGGGGACTATTGTGGATGTCATTGCCTTTTGAATTTAAATCAAATTTGAACACTGGTTTCTTTTTATTCATAATGGAATATGTTCATTTTCAGTTTTTCCTTTGGGTTTGAGGAATAATAATCACAAAGCAACTGGTCATTTAGGAAAACTGATGTTTGGCCGTAGCACAGTCATTCCTGGCATTTGCACTAAATCTTCATGGCCCAGTGTCTCAGTACTGAAGAAGAGACTATACCATGATGAATGCTTTTCAGCTCTGTGTTGGTGTTCTTCTTTAGCCTTTTAAATCTAATTTAAATAATATGAAGCAAAAACCTTTGCAAAAGCATAAATCAGTTATTAAAAAAAAACACATCTCATTTTCCCAGCCATTCCCAAGAATAACCCCTTTAGTATAGCAGCACAGAAAGCGTCATAAGATGCCAAAAGTGCAACAATCCACCAGTCTGGACAGCCGCAGTCACAAGGCCTTGATAAAAGCACAATGCGACCAAGGTCTATTCTACAAGTCAGGCCATTTGGTCAGGCTGTGATTCCCGAGCTCTCCCATGGGTGCATACTGTATGCCAATGCTCGAACGGCCATAAATAAAGGCCAGGGGTTTCGGATAACTCCTTTGGGAGCTCCCTCTCTTCCTGTGCCACCCGCTTCAGAAGGGCAATATTATTCTGCCCCCAGGCCTAAAGAATGACTCCATTGTGATAGAAGCAGAATGCAGCCTTCCTCCGAGCCCACTTTACAGCCGCCCGTGCTTTATTTAAACAGGGATACCATTATCTGATCTCCACTGTACGTGTCCCTGCTGTCAGCCGCCAGCACGGTACACCATCCCTGATAAGGGTGGCGCTCTAGGCAAACACAGGCCAGTGCTAGGGCCAGGTGGCCAGAAGGAAGTGTCAACAAAGAGCGGGGAATTAAAAAACACTCAACATGTTTGATCGTTTCCCATGGTGATAGTTGAAATTATTGCTTGTGTTCCAATAAAATGGCTGCTGTTATCCTTTAGAAATCAAATTTGTCTATCAGTCACTAGCATTCTGCATTGTTTTATTGTTTGCAACATTA
The DNA here is from genome assembly GCA_022414735.1 of Noturus placidus. Classification (NCBI taxonomy): domain Eukaryota; kingdom Metazoa; phylum Chordata; class Actinopteri; order Siluriformes; family Ictaluridae; genus Noturus; species Noturus placidus. The sequence continues at coordinate 71,155 of JAFFST010049208.1, read as the reverse complement.
TAGACTAGGAAAAGTAACATGTAGCAGGGCGGGACAGTGGGTGTAACTTCTGAATATACATTTTTCATTCAATGCATGTTTTTTCAACAGCTTCAATTCCTATTAAAAAATAAGTAATAAAACACAACAGGGCATGCTGTTATAGGAAAAGCATCCACAATGTGTGATGCAGCCCAACACAAAGTTTTATATTCCTCTTATACTGCAGCGATTTGGCGAACCAATCAGAACACAGCAGCACTGGGGTATAATTAAACATAATCTAGAGCACACGTATCCATGACTGTCTTACGAGTAATGCCTGCATGTTTTGTACCCTGGGGATAGAATTGAAATCTTTTGTTCAAGCCTGGGTAGGTTTCCTATATGCGGTCACACCTGTATGTGCCCACAAGTCAGTAAGGGGTCAGACTGCCTGCCCATGCCTGTCAAACATGCTTTATACAATCGAGCTACAGCTCTGATAATCCCAAAAGGAATGACTTTGTAAGGAGGGATCGACCTTAATCAAAGTCAACTGCTTTTAGTTTCTAAGGAGCATGCACACACTTGCACTGAGCTAAGCCAAATGGGTTACAAAGAACCTCAAGCTACTTTTCTTCATAATGAAAATGATACTGAATTTATTGTTTTAGCTCATTCTAATACCTAACAGATTGTGTTATTTGTCATAACCTATGGGCATATTCTGAATAATAACCTGTGACATCCGATGCATAGGTGTTTAGCTTACAATAAAATAATATAGCTACAGTGCCTGGCCATGATCAGTGTCTTATCATTTCTGTGGGCTTTAAGACTTGGATGCATGAAGTGATGCATGAAGTCATGTGTGATGTCTCAGCTGATTTGTAACATTTTATTTACAAGTAGTGAATTGCTGACCCCTGACCTCTGTATGACTTATTGAGGAGTGACAGGTCAGAAGGAGAACTTTCTTGATGAATAAGCATATCGACACTGCGGGGAAAAAACAGGGATAAGTGGAGCAATTTCACATAAGTACATGAGGGCAGAATGGAATGAATCTCCTCATGCCTTTGTATGCTGTGGAAGAGAAAAGGGAGGTGTCTGACACATCTAGAGGCGTGCAAGCGTGGGCAGCTGGTAGGATGTGTTCGCTCATGCCGCCATAGGTGCTGAAGGGAAGAAGGGAGGGAGAGTGTACAGTGGAGCGGAACTCTCTTCACTCACGGGATTAGCTCTGAGAGAACTTACGGTCCCTAATCCTCTGGCACGTTCCGATCACAGAGTGCCTGCACCTAACAAAGGTGCACCACAGCAACCTGGAATAATCATTAACAAGCCCATCTGTCAATCTCGAGGTGGAGCAACATAGGAGGGGGTGTTAAAGTGTTTTTAACATCTAAAAAGGAAAAAGGGTTGTTGAAAATATGTGGAAAGATGTGAAAAGGGGGTTATAAAAGTAATTTTTTTTAAAGCTTAGTAGTAAAATGAACTCTATTTTCAGCCTGTCGTCACTGTGAAGGTCTTTCATGGATGTGTTAATGTCATCTTGGTGACAGCATGCTGGCCAAGAGAGTCTGGTGTGTGCTTTAAATATATAAACTGTTTATCCTTTCATTGTACAGTACATTGGAACATAACGTGTAGACTAATGTCTACATATGTCTACAATGTCTACTAAATGAGTAGATTTGCAGGAAATTGTATAATCTTCCGTTATACTGGAAAGTTATTATGCAACTTGTATTTCCAATACAATCACACCCAGATATAATCAGATCCTGGAACCAGTCACGATTGTACAGTAACAACATTACATGATGTTTGTTTGAACAGCATTCTACCATTGATGTAGACATACATACAGTATCTCACAAAAGTGAGTTCACCCCTCACATTTGTATCTCTCATTTGTAAGTCGCTTTGGATAAAAGTGTCTGCTAAATGAATAAATGTAAATGTAAATTTGTGTAAATATTTGATGATCTCTTTTCATGTACAACACTGAAGAAATGACACTGTGCTACAATGTAAAGTATTGAGTGTACAGCTTGTGTAACAGTGTAAATTTACTGTTCCCTCAAAATAATTCAACACACAGCCATTAATGTCTAAACCACTGGCAACAAAAGTGAGTGCACCCCTAAGAGAAAATGTCCAAATTGGCCCCAAAGTGTCAATATTTTGTGTGGCCACCATTATTTCCCAGCACTGCCTTAACCCTCTTTGGCATGGAGTTCACCAGAGCTTCACAGGTTTCCACTGGAGTCCTCTTCCACTCCTCCATGATGACATCACAGATGTCGACTCCACCTTCCGTTTGAGGATGCCCCACAGATGCTCAATGGGGTTTAGGTCTGGAGACATGCTTGGCCAGTCCATCACCTTCACCCTCAGCTACTTTAGCAAGGCAGTGATCATCTTGGAGGTGTGTTTGAGGTCGTTATCATGCTGGAATACTGCCCTGCGGCCCAGTCTCCGAAGGAAGGGGATCATGCTCTGCTTCAGTATGTCACAGTACATGTTGGCATTCATGGTTCCCTCAATGAACTGTAGCTCCCCAGTGCCGGCAGCACTCATGCAGCCCCAGACCATGACACTCCCACCACCATGCTTGACTGTAGGCAAGACACACTTGTCTTTGTACTCTTCACCTGGTTGCCGCCACACACGCTTGATACCATCTGAACCAAATAAGTTTATCTTGGTCTCATCAGACCACAGGACATGGTTCCAGTAATCCATGTCCTTAGTCTGCTTGTCTTCAGCAAACTGTTTGCAGCTTTCTTGTGCATCATCTTGTGCAGGCTTCCTTCTGGGACGTCAGCCATGCAGACCAATTTGATGCAGTGTGCGTCGTAATGGTCTGAGCACTGACAGGCTGCTCCTTCAACCTCTGCAGCAATGCTGGCAGCACTCATACGTCTATTTCCCAAAGACAACCTCTGGATATGACGCTGAGCACGTGCACTCGACTTCTTTGGTCAACCATGGCGAGGCCTTTTCTGAGTGGTTGAACTTCCAGTGACCAGTATGAGGGAGTGTGAGAGCGATGGCACCAAATTTAACACACCTGCTCCCCATTCACACCTGAGACCTTGTAACACTAACAAGTCACATGACACCAGGAGGGAAAATGGCTAATTGGGCCCAATTTGGACATTTTCACTTAGGGGTGTACTCACTTTTGTTGCCAGCTGTTTAGACATTAATGTCTGTGTGTTGAGTTATTTTGAGGGGACAGTAAATTTACTCTGTTACACAAGCTGTACACTCACTACTTTACATTGTAGCACAGTGTCACTTCTTCAGTGTTGTCACATGAAAAGATATCATCAACTATTTACACAAATGTGAGGGGTGTACTCACTTTTGTGAGATACTGTATATGTAAATGTGATTTGATTGTGGAAAGATGGAAATCCATTTTCCACCTTTAATCAAAAACACTTAATGAGGCATAACATTCTTCTACCAGTTTTACAGTTCTAAGAAACAGTAAATCTCATCAAAGTATATACTCTAAGACACTGTCTTGGACACCTGCTTAGATGTTGCCCAGATATAAAGCAAATTACCACTGCAGCAACTGTAACCCACATGCCATCACTTTCAGTTTGAGCATACCAAAATGCTATAAAAGAAGAAGCCTTTATTTCACATATACTGTACATTACAGCACAGTGAAATCTTTTCTTCACATATCCCAGATTGTAAGGAAGTTGGGGTCAGAGTGCAAGGTCAAGCATGGTACAGCAGCCCTGGAACAGAGAGGGTTAAGGACCCTGCTCAAGGGCCCAACAGTGGTAACTTGGCAGTGCTGGGGCTTGAACCCCCGACCTTCTGATCAGTAACACAAAGCCTTAACAGATCATCCAAAAAGGATCTGCTGTGTCTGTCAAACAGAGGCGTTCAGACCACACAGAGCATTGTTGAGTGAAATAACTTAACTGTGAACACAAGATCCAAACTATATAGCTCAACTTGACCACAAAAACACACAGCTTGGGACATACAAAAGCACCAGATCATTGATATTCATTGGTAGTCACACTGCAGTTTGTCCAGACCAGACAGAAACACAAAATCATAGAGAAAAGAAATTTTTTATAAGTGAGGAAGTAGGGATAAGAGACGCTATTTGAGTGGTACAACACTGGATCAGATTAACCCCTTGCCCCTTACGGCATGCATGTTTACAGTACCTAAAGAGATGTTTCTTTGTTTCTCTTTCTCTACTAAACATGTTACAAATAACCTTATTGTTCTTGTCTCCCTGCAAGCTGACTGAAACCTTTACTTCAGAGTTCACAGTAAAGGATAAAATAAAAAGGTATCCGTTACTGAAAAATAGGGATTCAGTACAAATCTACACTTGAAAAACATCTTGCATCCAGTCAAATCTATTTAATATTTCATATTAAAAGACTAAAATAAACTAAATATAAATTATATGACCTATTTGAAACTCATTTCAAGTTTTCATTTTTTCTATTTGTCTTATTCTATTGGCAGATAATTTTGCTTATTTCTAGAAATAAGTGCTTAAAATGAGAAAAATGACCTGCCAAGGGAAAATGACTATTGAAATTAGTTTTTGTTTTAATTGTCTAGAAGTAGGTTTAAATAATCATATATTTGGTTCTTTTCACTAGCTAAGTTATCATGTAATAAGTTTATTGCATTTGCAGTATAGTTACAGGTGTCAGTGCTTGGTAACAAAGTTAGTTCTCTGCCAAAGGAGACTTTGGAAGTAGGAGATATGAGGTGTGTGTGTGTGTGTGTGTGTGTGTGTGTGTGTGTGTGTGTGTGTGTGTGTGTGTGTGTGTGTTATTTATTTTGAAAGAAAGAAGAAAAAAGAGATGCTAGTAAGGGACGGACTCTTTATACAGTACCTACTATAATGTATATATAATGCAAGTGATAACAGGAACTCAATTGCTTGTGGATGTTCCACAACATTAAATGTAACTATGCATCCATCCATCTTCTACCGCTTATTCCTTTATTCACGGGGAACCTGGAGCCTTTCCCAGGAAGCATCGGGCACAATGGACAGGGAGCCAGTCCATCGCAGCGACTGTCACATACACACTCACACACCCATTCATACAGTACGGACACTTTGGACACGCAAATCATCCTACCATGCATGTCCTTGGACTGGGGGAGGAAACCGGAGTACCCAGAGGAAACCCCCGCAGCACGGGGAGAACATGCAAACTCCACACACTCCACACAGGCCCTGGCGGGACTCGAGCCCTGGACCCTGGAGGTGTGAGGTGCTAACCACAAAGCCACCGTGCACCATAAATGTAACTGTAATTTAAAAAAATTATAATTTTAAGTACAATGTGTCACTCAGTAGTAAATAAAAAAATATAATTGTTGCTGCAATTGAAAAATAATCAGCATCAAGGCAGTTACTGTAACTCCACTTCAGGTCTCATCACACCACTTTTCCCTATAACAGCATGCCCTTTGTGTTGAATTCCTTACATAATGTGCTCTAACATATAGTCTAAAAGCAATTTCAATAGTGTTTTATTGGCCTTTGAAATTCAATGTTTTGGGTTGAAATTACAATTTGAACATAAGATACAGGTGCCTAGGTCAGTACAAATACAGGCACGCATCTTATTACAGGGCAGAACGGTCAAGCAGTGACTTCCTTCTATGCAGTGAACATTGACAGAAATGTACAAGACTGTCGTCTGGACTCTGTGATAATACTGCCACCTGCCAGTGAGACCGCACACTCTAGATGTCTTGGTGCTGTAGAAGACATGTTCCCACTGAATCAGATTACTTTTTGAAAATCTTATAATCTACTCTGCTTTACTTTTTGAACGCATTTTAGCAGAGTTTAGGCTAATATATGCGAGTACACAATTCATACCATGTGATGTCATAACTATTACTGGGCTATTATAAGAAAGTACTTTGTGTATAACCAGCGCAGCTATACACAGCTAAAGATAGGTCAGTCACTACACAAAGCAGCTTTGTGCAGGTTTCCCCACGTTTCTGTTCAGGAAGATCTCGTGAGGCCCAGCAAATATGGAATGCATGTGACTTTTATCTGCTGTTTAGCCCTTATGCCTGTTAACTTCCTGTTACCTCACATATGCACATACTCTACAAAAAAGAAAAAAACATTCAGACCAACACTCGATTTATTTTATTTTAAAAATATACATTTAAATATACACTTAAACATGTATGGTATTTTCCATATGCACATGTGGCAATGGAAATACACAGACACACACACACACACACACACACACACACACACACACACACGCACACACACGTATATCCTTCTTCAACATCTTGTCTTGGCACTTTTGTCCTATCTATTTGAAAGAAGAAGCCTGTTTATGGAACTAAACAGGAAAATGTCCATCTCCACAGAAATGGGAATTAAGTTAATAACAGAAATTAGGTTAAGTAGATGGACTGGAAAGAAAGAAACTGGGAGAAAGACAGAGTTGCACATTTCCCTTCATTGTCAAAGATACAAGAATAGTCAGGACAAGATTTAAAAAATTTGCACTTTACATCTTGTCATTCCTTCTAAAGCTAACATGATTTGGACAGTACACTACCTGTGCACTGATCACTACCCTAAAGTGTTTTTCAGTTCTTCAGAAGGGCACGGCTAGAGGAACCCTCTGTAAAGCCTGACACCTGACAGTAAAATGTCTTAAAAATTCTAGAAGATTTCAAAGGAATGCTTGAGCAACTTCTCCCCCCTAAGTGTTGAATGATAAAGATGTTTCTAATTGTACAGTTAAGACTGACTGTGTCGAACGGCGAGGCCAGTTCATTTGGTTTTGTTGTAGACTGAAGACATTTGGATTTGAGATCAAAAGATGAATATGAGAACAGAGTTTGAATTTCAGCTTTTATTTCCTCCTATTTATATGTCGATATGTTAAACAACATAAAACAGTACATTTTGTATTGAACCACCAGGTTTGTAGGTAAGCACATGTTTTAAAATATTGGTATATGTAACTGACGGGTGTTTCCTGTTACCCAGGTGTGACCTGTTAGATTGATTGTTTAATCAAAAACAACAGTCAGTGACATCACCAACAACCTCCACAGGGCAGGGGTGAAGGTATCACATTCCACTGTTGGAAGAAGACTGAGAGCAGAAATATCAAGGCCATACCTCAAGATGCCCCCGTCAGCAGTAAGAATCAGAAAGCCAGATTGGAATTTGCAAAAAAATACAGAGACGAGCCAAAAACGTTCTGTAACCAAGATGAACCTCTACCAAAGTGATGGAAAGTCCAAAGTGTGGAGAAAGAAAGGATCTGCTCATGATCCAAAACGTACATGGTGGAGGTAGTGTCATGGCTTGGGCTTGCACCGCTGCTTCTGGTACAGGTTCACTAATATTTAATGATGATGGAAGTCATAATTGCAAAAGTAAGTTCCTATACTTTTGCTCACCAACAGAATTGGGTGGTCTGATACAAAACGTTTTATCTTTTGTGATGTTTAACATATCTAGAACATTCCACACTTCCCTTAATGGTGGAATGAACTTCCAAGCTCAATCTGGACCACAGAATCTGTCACACAGCTAAAGACGCGCCTCTTCTAGGAACACCTAATTAACCCCTAAAACGCCAACCCCACATGATCCTTTTAAAAAATGTATTTAAAAAAACTTACTCTGGCTCTTAGACCTCTACTCTGCGCACTTTTCTTTACTAGAACTCAATTAATGGATCTTGTATGGTCGCACTACTTGTATTGTTCTCTGCTTGATATATTGCTTTGTTTGTATTTCCTCATTTGCAAGTCGCTTTGGATAAAAGCGTCTGCTAAATGAGTAAATGTAAATGTCCATGTAAATACCAGGAAATAAAAATCTCATAGCCATCTTTTGATCTGAAACCCAAATGTCTTTGGTGTACAGCACAAACAAATGAATTTGCCTTGCCATTTGAAATATTTACAGAGGGGACTGTATATTTCTTTACATGTAGGCAATGTATAAATACATTAATGTATACAAATACACATAGGCTGATTTGTACCAAAGTGCTATTGAATTCTGTAATCTGTTTGGCTGGAAGGTGTTGATTCATGTTCTGTAACAGCAAGGCTCTGATAATAGTGCTGACTATAAAGCAAATCACACATTTTATGGTCACAGCTTATTGACACGGACTTGTTTGGCAGTCCGTATAATCTAATACTAATAATAAATGCATTATTATTTAACAAAGAAAAAGTCTCGATGTTGATATGGTGAAGTTTTCTGTAATGAGATATTTAACCTTTATTGAGAGAGTCTTGTGTCAGCACTGTGTAACAGGAAATACATTTTCCACCATGGGTGGAGTCTTCAGAAAGGACTTGTTTGCGCTTGGATGATGGAACAGATATTATTAATCAATTTGTATAGCGCTTTTTACAATGGACATTGTCTCAAAGCAGCTTTACAGAAATATCATTTTTACATTTACAAGCGACTTACAAATGAGACACACTCACACACCAATGGTAGCAGAGCTGCATGCAAGGTGCTAGCTTGCCATTGGGGGAAACTTAGGGTTCAGTGTCTTGCACTTCGGCATGTGATCACCCGGGCCCGGATTCGAACCACCAACCCTACGATTAGTGGATTAGTGGACAGCTATAATTACAGCTACACCTATGTTACAGCTGTTATAGTGTATGTGATAACAGAAACTAATTTGTTCCTGTGGATGTAAAATGATTTGAAAATGATTTACTTTGCTATAATATATTCCACTCATTGGAATATATTATAGCAAAGTAATCAACGTCAGTGTGATTTCACCTTGTTAATAGACCAGACTACTGCAGAGTCCGTTCAGATTGACTCACTTTGAACACATGGGTTGTTTTGAGAAGTTGAGATTGAATCGTCTTCCTCTGTTCTGATTAAAACAAGCGGTATTACAGTGTACAATATAGCATCCAACTGTAAATACAAGGCATTGGTATACATATCTATGGGGAAATGGTAGCTCAGTTGGAGAACTGATCATCCCAGCACTAACAATTTGCCACCCCCAACTGCTCAGTTATATAAATTAGATAAATGTAGGTCGCTCTAGATAGGGACATCTGCCAAATGCTCCAAATGTAAATAGAGACATGCTGTAGAGTGATTTGATTTTTTGAGAGAATTATCAATGCAGGGTGGTTATAATTTGCATGAAACATTTTGAAAACAAAGTAAATAAAATACAGTTTGTGTCACCCCATTGTCCATACACTGTATGTAGTAATGTGTATCGATATTAAAAGGAATTATTGTTATTAAAAGGAATAATGTTATGTATTTTCTTATTTAGCATAGAGAAGCAACTGCCCCTGTATATTGCTGAAATCCTCCCACTTTTCTCCCTGAATGCATTTCTCTGACGTTGTCTGCTAGTCTATTTGTCTGGATTTCATTCTCTCTCTCTCTCTCTCTCTCTCTCTCTCTCTCTCTCTCTCTCTCTCTCTCTCTCTCTCTCTCTCTCTCTCTCTCTCTCTCTCTCTGTCTCTCTCTCTCTCTCTCTCTGTCCTGGCTTATCTCTTTCTCTCTGGGAATCGCTTTGTTGCTTATGTATGTCTCTCTCCATTTCTGGCCAACAATCTAAGTTATATAAGAAGCTGAAATAAGGATTATGCGCTTGTGTGTCCAAATAATTAGACTTGGTGTAATGCAGAATATCATCTTTACAAGCTGAGAATTATAGGTCTAAATTACTGTTCAATGCAATCAATGCAACTTATGCTGGACATGTTATAAATAACACAACAGTAAGTAAGTAAGAATTTACTGATCATAGTCAAGTCATAAGGAAGCTGGAAGATAAGTTACCAGCTAGTAAAGATGGGTAACCAGCTTGTACTCTTTTGGTAGTGCTAGCGGGTCAGACTAAGATGGATTTTTCAGCTGGGATGTAATGTATCATTATATGCTAAAGGGTCTTTTCACAAAGGCAGAGGACTGGAATTGCTGCCAATTTAACTGTCCCATTTTCTTGAAGTGTACCGTAGATATACCATCCAACCATCCATCCATCTTCAACCGCTTACTCCTTTTCAGGGTCACGGGGAGCCTGGAGCCTATCCCAGGAGGCATCGGGCACAAGGCGGGGTACACCCTGGACAGGGTGCCAGTCCATCGCAGGGCACAATCACATACACACTCACATTCACATTCATACACTACGGACATACTAAAATTCAATACACGTTAGTGTTCAGTGTCAGACCGCTAGGTGGTGCTATTTGATTATTATTCACCATTCAGGAATTTCCCCATAAACAGCACATGGTTGCCCCAGTGTTATAGGTAGTACCTTTACTATGTGGTGATTCAGTTAATACCTATGCTAATTAATTAGGATTAAACTTATATTGTACTTCATCATAATGATATCTGCACTACCACGCAGTTCACATTTCACTGTCCTACACTGATAATCAATGTGCCTTTGACATTTCTTTATTAAGCATCAACGTAGGTGATATATTACAGCAAGAGCTGGGCAAAGGGCAACTGAGTGAAATAGTAAATTAGACTCATAATTAACTGCCCCCAGCGACCAATCAGACTTCCTATAGAGATCAGAGCATCAGTCACCCTGGTGGGATCCCGTTAACCAGTCCAGCACCCTGCTGGGATCAGAGCTGTCTCTGAAGGTCCAAAAGGAACTTCAAGGACCAATGCAGTCTCTCTAATGGCGTCCTAAACCCTGATAACACTGGCTGATTCCTCTATTGGAAAAGTAGCAAAGGTAACACATACATGGTATTTCTAAAAAATAAAATACGGTAGAAGTAAATATGCACAGGCATTGTACACATGCATTATTTTCTAATGACTTTTATTTATTTGAATCAGAAAAGACAAACTGCAATCAATAACATTCATTATGTTTATGTATACAGTAAACACATCTGCATCAGTTCCTTGAATTTTAACCTAAAGCAAAACATTTCCCACTAACAGTTTCACTGACTGACCAGAGAGAGTAAAGTCTGAGGCATCAACATCACTTTAAGTGATGTTACATCACTTTAAGTCTAGCCTAGTCTAGACCAGTCTGTCATTCTGTCTTATAATTTGAGCAGTACACAATGAATACAATGTTTGCCAGTATTTTTTTTGGCTGAGTTTCACTGTAATCACAAATCAAAGTGACTATATGATGTCGAGATTTGTCTTTCACACTAAGGACAATTGAGGGACAACTACTGTATTACAAAAGGTGCGGACATTCACTGATGCTCAAAAGGCAACATGATACATTGAGAGCTATGGGGGTGTAAACTTTTGAGCAGGATTATCGTTGTAAATGGTTATTATTTTGTCTTCTGGGAACAATGTAAATATCTTATGTAGCTTTTAAAGAAAGATATTTGAAACAAAATAATAACAATGTATTGTTATTGTAAATTGTGGTATGTACATTTATGAACAACTGTATATCTCCTAAACTTTGAACACATGTTGCACTATTAAGTCCAACACAAGCAGGAAACACAGTAAACCTTTTCTAACAGGGATTATATAATGACTTTTACTTTCGGCAAACAAATCTGCAGCCTATTTATATAGCATTTACATGAGAACTTACTTGTTCTACTATTTTTGCTATTCTCATGTCTTATACTTATTATTCAATGATAGCTTGCAAATGTATTTGTAGACAGAAAGACTGACTAACTGATTGATTCATTGGATGATTAAACCTCATAATGCTTTCCGTTTCTTTCATATTAGGCACTCTGTCTCCTCCCTATTCACTGGTTTTCCCTCCTTACCTATAAAAGGGGCATTATTTCACAGATATATGCAACGATTTGGTCTCAAGACGATTCTTACAATGTTAAAACCATTAGTGCCTGGGAGGAGGAATTGGGTCTGGAGCTTGAGGATGATTACTGGAGCAGAGTGTTAGATAATATACG
>JAFFST010049208.1:40648-56013 GCA_022414735.1 Noturus placidus | reverse complement strand
CTGAAATGTGGCAAAAGGTCGAACAGTTCAAGGGGGCCGAATACTTTCGCAAGGCACTGTATATTTTGTTGTACTCTGAAAAGTGTATGAGAATCAATAAAAAAATATAAACAAAAAACACTGACACAAAGCAGCTTTGGAGAAATCTTGATGTTGATCTAGATCTCTACGGTGCATGCCAGAGACAACAGTGGCAAGGAAAGTTCCCTCAATGTTGCATGAACTTCACGCTGTGGGAAGCGCCCTCACCTGCATCACGCCTATTTATAGTCCTGTCGTGGTCAGATGATGTGTCAATTAAGCAGCACATTTGAACCATGCTGTCAGCCTTATCATCTTCAACGAGACTGCATGTTGGTAGTTTTGTGAACACTCACAAAGTATGCTTTATTTCCTCTGAATTTAAGAATAAGGTTTTCATACAAAAGTATGAGTGAGAGAGAATTCAGGAAGTGTGTCATGCCTGGCTCCCATTTCATGACATGTGTGTGTGTGTGTGTAGGGGGGGGATGGACACACTTTCTGTGTGAAGTGTCTGGGGGTGGAGTCTGCCACAGCAGGGTTGACTGTGAACATTGTGAGTAATTCATAATCAGGCAGCTTGCTCTCTTCTCAGCTAAAGGGAGTTGTATTTCAGAGCCTCGCTGATCTGGGCTGGCCGCTGCAGAGGCATCCAGCCGACTAAGGTCCTGGGGATCTCATTCGGATCTGGAAGAGGAGCCAAAGATGAGCACTGCTCGTTTCTTGCACTGTTTTCCAGGTCCTGCTCTTCACTGGATTTTGGAGCTTGCGTTGTGACTCCTCCTTCCATTATGGAAAGCTAAAATACCCTCTCTGACTCCAAGGAGCCAGAATGGGGAGACATTGCACCAAAAACAGAGACCAGATTTGAAGAGCCGTTTGAAGTGATTACTAGGGCAGTTAAAAAAAAAAAAACTTAATCTAGACTGGCCCGGGGAAGAGGAATTGGCTCGAAGCAGGATGGATGAGAGCTTTCTCCCCAGTGAATATACAGTAAATCTCCCTCACACTGCAGAAAACTCCCCTTTTTCCAGAAGAGTGTAGTGTATAAAAAATACATTAAATAACCACTAAGTTTGAGGCTGGTCACATTATGATGTAAAGTCCTACCAGCTAGGTCAGAACGTTCTGATCCTGCAGATAAGCGGTTAGCTCAGAGCGTTCTGACCCTGTGTATGTCAGCTGGCTGCAGCTGCAGATGGGAGGCTCTGAGCTCACGCTGGGTCATCCTGATCCTAAGAAAACCATATAAATAGAAGAGCTTCAGCTCTGGATTTGGAGATCACTGTTGATCCGGTGTCTATCTCGGGCAGTGGAACGGAACGAATAAACCTGGACCCTTGCTTTTCCTCACTCACGGCTGGTGTCTTATTTTTTTTCTTTCTCCAATTGAATATGTAAGTATCTGTTTCTAGATTAAATTTTAAGTGTATTTGGGTAATAGGCTAAATTCAGCTCTTCAAGAGCATGAGGGAATATCATGCTTCTGGGTAATACCATACACTATTTCTTTATATATTTATAAACCCCCAAAATATCCAATTATACAGCCATCATGGGAAATGAACAGCACAGCTATGTAACTATGCCAAAGGTGGAGCAGGAGCTTGCGAGCTACTGCTCTCCATCAACAGCAGGAAATTTAGGGTGGCCTGAGGCAGTGGCAGAGCTGTACCATTCCACAGATTTGTCTCTCTGGGCGACCAAGCAAATGGCCTATCATATCGGCCATTCATAATGTAGCTTGGCTGCGGCATAGAGGCACCTACGGCTCAAACTCTCAGGGACAGAGTATAAAGAAAAGGTATCCCTGCTGGATGCCCCTGTTGAACCTTCCGGCCTTTCCAGCAGAAAGAGTTACCGCTATAGCAGACAGGATATGTGAAACAAAACGGCAAATGCTGGTGTTCAGCCAGTTCCTTCCCCATCGTGTTGAGTTTGCCCAGGCATCTAGGATCCAAAAATAGACCAATATCAAACCTCCATTATATCTCTTAGATCCTAGAAAACGTTGTAGCACAGCAGTTAGGTTCGTACTTGCGTAAGAATAACATTCATGAACTCTATCAGTCAAGATTTAGGCCACAGCGCAGTACTGAGACAGTGCTTGTTAAAGTGGTAAATGGCCTACTACAGGCCTCTGATCAGACTTCTGTCTCCTTGCTTGTGTTCCTTGACCTTGCTGCTTTTGACACCATAGATCATAATATTCTTCCATAATATTGTTGTAAAATATTGTTGGGGTGAAGCAAACAGCCTTCTTCTGGCTCAAGTCTATTGGACAAATCATTTACAGTTTATAGATGTACATGGTCACTTCTCTATGCATAATAAGTAAAGTTTGGTGTTCCACAAGGCTCTATTCTAGGCCCACTAATCTTTTCTCTGTAGATGCCACCTCTGGGTACAGTTATTCATAATATATATATATATATATATATATATATATATTATATATATATATATGTATGTATGTATGTATTTTATTTTTTTTCTCTCTGTGTTTATTTTTATAATAATAGCAGATGAAAATATAGCAGATCAGCCTAAGAGCCTTAGCGAATTGCTTTAGCAGAAAATAGTTGGCTTAAGGAGGAGGTAATTCAGAGATTAGTGCCTGCATCAATAGATAATACAGGAAACCTGCACACACATGCTGCAGTATTAGACCTTAAGCACATCATAATGAAACTAAAGCCAAATCCCAGGCATTTTCTCAAATTTAGACGCCTTTTATAGTCCGAAAAGAGGACATTTCCGGGAAAAAGATGACGTTTGGTCACCCTAACAAAAGCATTTGAGCAATTCCCGCATTATGGAAATTACATTTACAGTCAAAACTTGAAATATAAATTCAAATTTATATTTATATTGAAATATAAATATAATATAAATCTCAAATATTATATAAATATAAATCTCAGAGAATGTATTTATTACCAGTATACTGAACCATCTTTTTATATTTTCCTAAACCCCTGATAAGTGCAGACATCAGAAAAATATCAGTCTATATAAATCTTTTCATTTTAAATGAGAGAAATATATGTTCTGGATGTGACAAAAAAAAAGGACACAAGTTTTTGGGACACAAGAAACTTTGTAGGAATTCTATGAAATAATATGCACAAACCAGAAGTATTAATACAGACTTAATAGAGATGGGTTGGCTTCTGCATAGAACATAAAATATTTATTTTATTTAAATTTTCGTTTTGGTATTCATGAGGAAAACCCATTGTTATGTACGTGACACTCTCCGTTACGGCCATGAGTATAGAGTATGGTTTGGGTAGGCAGAATTGAAACACTCACTGTTGTGTGAATATGTAGTGTCTTGTAGATCAAATGTCTTAGCTTACCAATGAGACCACCCCTTCACTCGTTCGCATGTCTCTCTTTAGACAGGGACTCACTGAGAAGCCTGTTAAAGGTGCTTTGGTTATAGGAGACTATTCTATGGCACAATAACTAGCCTTTAGGTGCCCCAGTGGCTGTAGTTAGTATATAGGGTGCCTGGGCGTCGGACACTGCGGGTAATCTAAAGGTCCTAGCAAAGCACATGTTTTTCAAGATAATATTTATCCATGTAGGAGCTAATGCCATATGCCGTTGACAGTGAATGGTCACTAAGAGTAATTTTGTAAAGGTGTAAATTGGGAAAAGCATCTCTGCATTGTAGCTTACAGCTGTTTACAGGAGTTTATTCATAATTGGAATACTTTTGTGTGCAAAAATTGGATGTGTAGGGCAGATTGTTCCAAATTAACATTTTCGAAGGTTACATCGCCATAGTAATGTATGCTGCTCACCTACCTGGAGCCATCGCCCATATGATTTTATGGGAAAATTTTCTTTCATTAATGATGGTGAACATTCATTTAAGAATGACATAAAGCATGCACAATGAACATACAAGTTGATATTTTTTATGCGCCTGCCATGAAATGTGAAGGTTTTTTAACTGCCACCTGTGTTTGCGTCCATCCGAGATCAAGAAAAGTCAAGCAAGGTCAAATGTCTGAATTAGTTTTTCTTCAATAGGAAAAGTTAAATATTAAATGGCCAAATTTCGCTATGGTTTTAAATCATGCATAGAATGTGCAAATCTTTCTATTTTGGTTGGGAACACCATTATCAAGAAGGCATACCAAATGCTACACAACATGGAACAGGGTTACATGTGTAACATAGACATTCCCTTTTAAAGGGAACTCAACATTTCATGAGCTTCATGCTGTGGGAACGAGTATACCCACTCCATCATACTGAAGGTATGGCCTCCGAAAAGGTCTAGGCCATGAGGGTCCTTGCCAAAATTGTAATACCAAATGAATGTGTGCCGTGTAGACCACCCCACCACAGCACACACATCCTGTAAGTGTACCCCTTAGATAAAGTCTTTGAGGAGGCGACCCCCCCTAGTGGAATGAGCTTCTATGCCCAAAGGTGTAGCGAGACCACATGCCTCTTAAGCAATAGAGATTGATTCCACTATACAAATAGAGATGTGCTGCTTTGACACAGCATGAACTCTACTATACTGAAATGGCAACCACATAGACTCTAATTGTAGAAGGAGCCAACTCTGCTGAGAAATGTTCCTGTAAGAAACTCCAGTACTGTTGCTATTGTGCAGTATACTGGGTCTCACTGACATTTTCACACCACGATAAAAAAGTTGCCATTTGAATGCATACAATTTTATTGTGTATGATGCTCTAGCATTTAATATGGTTTCTAAAACCTTGGTAGAGAGACCGGAATCTATCAGCTGTTTCACACAGTTTCCATACAGTAGTTCTGGCTGAGGGTGACAAATCAACCCCCTGGCTTGAGAAATACATCCCTGTGAACAGGAATCTCCAAGGGAGTGCCATCCAGCAAAGATATTAGCTCCAAGAACCATATTCTAGCTGGCCAATTAGGCGCTACTAGCAGCAGATGTATCCCGGACTTTGCAAACTCTCACTAGAGCCTGTGGGACCTGAGCGAATGGGGGAAAGGTGTACAGATGTGAAATTGGCCACGTGTGTTCCGTGGCATCCAGTCTTGGCCTTTTTTCTTTTGTGCAGGAGAAGTGAGGGCAAACCATAGCGGGCAGTGTTTTGTCTCCTTGGAGGCAAAGACATCCCCTTCTGCTTGGCCAAACCTCTTGTATGGACTTCACCACTTGTGTATGGAGCCACCAACCCCTAGGTCTCATCCGCTGCCTCAACAGGATGTCTGCCCTCACATTCCAGTTGCACAGAATGTACAAAAAACATTCCCTCTGAAGGGAAGATTTAGTTGCACCTGCCTGAATAGAGGGTGTGAACATAAGCCTCCTTGGTGGTGGATATATTAGACCACCACTGTGTTGACTGTCACAACTAACACATGGTGACCTCTCAATTGAGGTAGAAAGAATTTCAGTGCTAGAAACAATGCCCGCATTTACAGGGAATTTATTTGCCACTCCAGATGAGGGCTACTCTAGGGGCAATGCGTTGGAAAGCTGTCTAAGACCGCACCCCAGCGTGTGAGGGAGTTATTTGTCATTACCATCTTGTGATTAGGAGACCCTAGGCTAGAAACCGGGAACACTTTTAAATTCTCAGAGGACGTAGACATCACCACGTGACACTGAATTACCCTCAGAGGTTTTGTCCTTTGACAAAATCCCGAACTTTTCAGCCACCACTAAAACGGTCTCCTGTGCAATGCCCAATGGTATGACATTGGCTGCTGCTGCCATAAGGCCCAACAGTCACTCATAGAGACTGGAGGGGATGCTGAGATCCAGCTTTATCCTGTTCATTGTTGATAGGATTGACCCTACGCATGACCCTACGCATCCTTATAAGCTCTAGAAAGGTTGTCCTCTGCACTGGAGGACAATACTTTTCTGAGGTTCAACCTGAGCCCCAAGCTCGTCATGTGGGCAAGAACAACATCTCGATGTTGAATTGCCAGTTAATTTAATTTTAATTTATCAATTTGTATAGCGCTTTTTACAATGGTACATTGTCTCAAAGCAGCTTTACAGAAATATCATTTTTACATTTACAAGCGACTTACTAATGAGAGCACATTCACACACCAATGGTAGCAGAGCTGCCATGCAAGGTGCTAGCTTGCCATTGGGGGCAACTTAGGGTTCAGTGTCTTGCCCAAGGACACTTCGGCATGGGATCACCCGGGCCGGGATTCGAAACCGCCAACCCCACGGTTAGTGGATTAGTGGACAACCCGCTCTACCGACTGAGCCAGAGCCGCCCTAAATTCCCTGGTTCATGCTAAAATAAACCAGTCATCCAGGAAGTTTAGTACACTGATGCCCTTGAGTTGCAGTAGAGCCATAATGACATCCATGCACCTTGTGAAGGTGCAAGGGGATAAAGCTAGCCTGAAGAGATGAACCAGATATTGGTATAATTGCAAACCTCAGGAACTTGTGACTGGTCAATATTCCATCCATCCATTGTCAACTGCTTACTTCTATTCAGGGTCACGGGGGAATCTGGAGCCTATCCCAGGGAGCATTGGGCACAAGGAGGGGTACACCCTGGACAGGGTGCCAGTCCATCGCAGGGCACAATTTCTATGAGGAAATATGCATCTTTTTGATTTATCGTGACAAACCTGTCCTCAAACTGAATCTGTGGAATGCTAAATTTGAACGTCAGGATCTTGAAACTGTATGTCCGAAGAGTACAGTTCAGATGACGCAGAACTAAAATTGGCCGCATACTACTGTGTGTTTTGTTTTTGGTTTTTTTTGTGGACCAGGAAATAACAGATGTAAAAACCTCCCTCCCACAGAAAAAGAGGTACATACTCTATGGCCCCTTTGTCCAAGAGAGGTCTTACTTCCTGGGCTTATGTCAGGCTCTGCATTGTGCTGACTACTGTGGTGAGCACATCTCTGAATTGGGGGAGGGGGGAGATACATTTGGCAGCAGATTTTTCATCAGATTTCCATTGCCCTGTGATTGCCAGCTCGCTGACCAGAGAAAACTGAAAACTTCGGATGAAATTGACTAGGGGAGCACTATAGTAATACTGGAGGCTAATTGCCCTAACAATCTCTCATCCCCTGATACCTCCCTCCACGTCCCCTCAGGACCACTTCTTTTTGTCTTTTTGGCACTGATTATCATTTTTAAGTCAGGCCTAATAGCCAGATGTGACTGTGGCCGCCACACTTGCCTTCAGTGCCTTCCTCACACTTCAGCAGGTCTGCCCAATAGGCCTGCAACATTGCCTTTGTCTGGAAAGACCCAAAATCAAGACCCGCTGCCACATAGACTTCTCCAACTAACACAGAGATAGTCTTGGATTGCAAACCGGCCCCCCGATTTTGTTGCCATCAATGGAGAGAGGTAGCTCAGAAACGCTTCCTCCACCTTCAGCATAGCAAAATAACCATACTGCTTATCCCCCATGATGGCTGAATAATAGAACCTTGCAGGGTTATAAACACGGTTTTCCCCAAAAGCGTGATACTTCAAAGAAGAGCTTTGAGGTGGCATGAAAAAATGTCAACCTACTGTAATAAATTGGATGTATTTTAGATGACTCCATTGTTCTAATTTTAGATGTACCTTAACCTTAAAAATGTATGTATTTTAAATATTGGCACAGAAAAAAAGTCTTTTGAGCTTTTATTTTGAACTGAAAAAAAAAATCTAATTAAATGCCAGACCATGACTTTGATTTGGCTCAGACCATGGTGATGACTGATTTGCAAATAGTAATGGTGACAAATGACAGTTCATGAAATGTACAATTCAAGTGAGACATTTGGAAAAACTGTGTTATCATACCATCAGTTCTCTTTCCATTTGGACATGTAGCTCCTCCAAAATACTCTCTTGGCAAGTGGTTGCAATGGCAACCTGCCGGAGAGCATGACTCCACTCCACCCACTGAGCCTCACTTACAGAGCGCACAGCTACACAAAATGTCCGTAGACAGCTCTGAGCAAAAACCTGCCGGCATAAACAAAATCTAAATAACCATTAATTATTTTCACGTCATCATCAACAAAAAGAAAAGAAACATACAAAGTGAATGCAACTACTGAAGGTCAAAAATATGATTACATGGTCAAAAAAGTTCAAAAGATTGAAAATTTGTAAGTAAATAGTGAATGGCCCATCAGCACTAACCTCAAGTGCTTGCTTTGTGCTATCTTCATGAATATTTCTTTTTTGTAAACGCTCTAGAATCACAATATCTGCACCTTTGCAGTAGAGTTTTATTGCTCCCTCTGATGTTCTCACTACACACACACACACACACACACACACACACACACACACACACACACACACACACACACACACTTCTGTCAGTTTCTTAATTTAATTTAAAGCTACAATTAGATTTCAGCTAATTTAAGCACTTATGGTGTGGACAAATTATTAACTTATAAGTTTCTATAAGCATAGTGTATACTTCTATGGTGGCCCTTAAGTGCCCGCCATATGGCTTTTAGTCAGGAATGGTTTCTGTCTAGCTGCTCCACCATAAACAGTCAGGCTGATTCATGGAGTATTACTGAGATGGTTGTTTATCTGGCAGGTTCTCCCGTCTCCACAGTGGATGTCTGAGGCTTTTCAAGGCCCTTTTAGCAAAACTTTTAATAGGTGATCTGGATCACACCACTCTAGACCTGGTGAGAAGGCTATTCAAGTAACAAAACATAAAGAAGGTTACTGGCCCAGACCCTATCTTCGCTGTCACACTTAAACTCTCTGATGTCCTGACATACAGTAATTGAGCACTTTATTAGGAATACTGTACTTAAACTGGGTAATTCTTCATTGCATGGATTCCACAAGATGTTGTAAACATTCCTTTGAGATTCTGGTTCATGATTTTTAAGGTGCACTTTCAGGCTACAAATCTACTACATCCCAAAGGTGTTCTAGTTTATTCAGATCTGGTGACTGTGAAGGCCACTGAAGAACATTGAACTCATTGTCATGATAATGAATCCAGTTTGAGATGACTTTTGCTTTGTGGCCTGGCACATTATCGATATTATACTGGAAGTACTGTAGCCATTGGAAGGTGGGTAAATTGTGACAGTGAAGGGATCCACATGGTCAGCAATAATATTCAAATAGGCTGTGGCATTGAAGCAATGATTGATTGTTATTAACAGGCCCAGTATGTGTCAACAAATAATTCCCCACACCATTACACCAGGTGTATGGGTGTTCCTAATAAAATGCTCAGCGAGTGTATATAAATGGTCACCGCTTTAATCATGAAAACCTAGTTTTGGGATTTCTCAAATCCACAATTCAGGACCTGGATATACTGCAAATTTCTAACAGATCAAACAGTTCTTTGGATGATGTAGTCAACATTAGACTTCATGTTATTAGAGTATCACCAAACTACATCATCGTCAATACAGTAATTATCATGGTGGAGAATAGCCAGTTGAATAGCCAGTTCTGACTTTTATTGTACCTCGGTTACTTCATGAGAAACATTTACAGGCTAAATATCTCTGTGTTCCATCTGCATGTGTATTACAAACCCAATGTTATCTTCTGCTGTTGTAACCCATCCACCATGAGATAAAAATGTTTGTACATGCTGAGATTCTTTTCTGCTCACCATGGTTGTAAAGAGTATTATATGAGTTATCCTTCCTGACAACTTGAACCAATCTGACCTGTTTTCCTCTGACCTCCCTTATAAAGGCATTTCCACCCACAGAACTGTCACACACTCAATGGTTTTTGTTTTTCGCACCATTCATAAACTCTAGAGACTGCTCTGAAAATTCCTGGAGATCAGCAGTTTCTGAAATACTCAAACCAGCCCTTCTGTTACCAACATCCATGCCACAATTAAAGTCACAGAGATCACACTTTTTCATCCTGATGAAAAACTGACTCTTGGCCAGTATGAATGAATGTGCAGGTGTACTGGTGTTCCTAATAAAGTGGACACTGATTATGTGTAGCATTTAAAATCTTATGATATCATTCATTATTATATCTATTTTTGTAATCCTTTTTGCTATGGTGTTAGGGTAGGATATGGTGTCATAGAAAATCAGAAGAAGCAGGTATCCTCACACGAATAGTGGTGACTGGTGACTAGGTTTATCCATGCACACTACCCTTGTGAAATGTTTTCTACAAAATTAGAA
This sequence comes from Noturus placidus, assembly GCA_022414735.1. NCBI lineage: Eukaryota > Metazoa > Chordata > Actinopteri > Siluriformes > Ictaluridae > Noturus > Noturus placidus. Next base: position 45,833 of record JAFFST010049208.1, on the reverse strand, counting down.
CAAATTTCTACGCTGCTATTTGCTGGACCTCTATAAACACAAATCTCACAGTCATTGGGAAATATTCGGTTAAAAGGGACTGACATGATATGTGATTGTGTGCCAATGGTAGCTAGCATTGTTTAGAAGATCTAGAGACTAGCAGGTCAGTTTTATGCTAGTCATGGACTTGTGGACCAAATCATGGACATAAATAGAGTATATCTTTTACATTTTATATTGAGTGAAATTCTTCAATAACTTCAATAACCACTTTATCCTGGTCTGAGCTGTGGTGGGCTACAGTGTTTTTTAATTTTGTCTCATCTGACCACAGAATCTGCTCACAGTCAAACTTCCAATAACGTCTAACAAACTCCAGGGACATAAAATTAATAACTCACCCAGCACTGACATGCACCTCCTCTTACTGGTGAACTCCAGCAGGGCCAGCAGTTGGTACTGACGTGTGATTCCCAGCTCGCTCACCATGAGGGAATCGTGTGTGCGAGACAGGAACACCGAGCCCAGCTCTCGAGCTGCACACACCAGAGCCTGCTCATCTGGAGATGCTGCCTGATAATGAGGAAACCCTGGATAAAACACAGGATTGTCATGCTACAGTGTATAATGATCCGGGAAAAAGTGCTTTTGTTTTTAACAATATAAAACCTAAAAAAACATGTTTAAAAAAAATATATTTTTAGACATTTAATTCGTCCCAGCGTGTAACAAAATATATTACAGTGTCTAATAAAATATAAATTTACAATTTTCCCAAAACCATTCTTATATTTTTCCAGATTTTTAAACTATTTCTTTCTCATGCAGGATTTTAGTCATTCCATTTCTCTTTCACATCATTCATTGTTTGCCACAAAATATTGAAATTACTGAAGCAAGTGGTTTTATATATTAGTAACTTTTTAATTCATACCAGCTCTAAATTAGAAAAATGCCATCTGAGTCAGCATGTCCAGGACTATGAATAATTTTTGAAACAGGCAATAAAAAGTCACACTTATACTGTCTAATATTATAATGAATACTATATACTGTATATTTAAACAGACTCACATTTGGTGAGGTTACATACACTCAGATTATTATTAAAACTGATACTTCTATGAAACGCAACACAGAGGATATTATCCATTCAAAGTCACACACACGCACGCACACACACGCACACACACGCACGCACACACACACACACACACACACGCACGCACACACACGCACTCACACACACCCATTCACACTCTGCGGACAATTTGAAAATGCCAAATGGCAATTAGCCTACAATGCATATGTTTGGACTGGGGGACGATTCCAGAGTACCCAGAGGAAGTCCCCAAGGCCCCGTGAGAGCATGCGGGCGCCACACTCTAGATATGCAGGGCATAAAGAAGTCTGTCTCAGGTATGCATAATTTTGAACATGGACTTAAACATGTGTTTTTTTTTTCCCACAATCTCATCCATATACTTATTATTATATTGTCTCTTGCTTTTATGTCACGGTGTAAATACTAAAATACTATTTGCTTCTTAAGTCAATCCCTGATTTTTAGGATTATAGGATTTTAGCAACATGAAAAACACCACCAAATACCCTCAATCCCATCTATTAAAAGTGTTAGGATATACAATACAAGTGATATACAGTACAAACACATTTTTCCATATCAATTTTTATTCAACAGAAACTGATAAATGACCATTTCTAACCAGTGCTGTGTATTTGTTGTCTAGTCACTGAAAGTAGACTTTTTTGATTTGGAAGAACTACAAAGTCTGGACTATAAGAAGTGACAGCAAGCCACAGACACTGGTGGAGGTGGAGGCTGGTAAGGGAGGCATGGGTATATGTTTTTATTGCATTCATGTGTGAGAAGCTTGACTTATGGTGCAGCTTGAAGTACCATGAAATGGTTTTGGACCTCAATTCCACATGGACATTCTTGCTGTGGTTGCTGGGACTACGGCTCCTACTATGGCCTTGAGACATCGATTACCACATGCAGTTTTGCACACAGATCTCCTTAGGACTTCATGTAAAAACAATAATGAACTTTATTTTACGTTCACACTATCCATTGTGACCCAGATGAGGACGGGTTCCCATCTGAGGCTGGTTCCTCTCAAGGTTTCTTCCTTATATCGTCTTAGGGAGTTTTTCCTCACCACCATCTCCACCAGCTCGCTCAATATGGATAAATTCACACACTTAACATCTGTATCCTTGTTTATATATTTCTGTAAATCTGCTTTGAGACATCGACTGCAGTAAAAACACTACACAAATAAAAATAGTAATCAGAAAAATAGCTAACCTTCTGGTGTTTGGAAATTGGACATATTTAAGTTTAATCCAAAACTGCTCATATAACGTTCTGATGATGCAAGTGGTGCAATGGTTTCATCTGCGGCACCAGTGTAGCCGGGTGAGCAGAAAGGCCCTACAATCGGCCTGCCATGGAAGGGGCTCCATATGTGACATATATACTGACTTTTTGCAAATCTAGTCCATTGTTGTTGAAAAAGGAAAGTATCTTCTCAAAAATTATTGCACCGGTTGTTTTCCCTCCAACGAAATTAGATCCAGCATGTCTTCACAAAGCTCTTACCATCAAAAAAAAAATTTCACATAGTCATAGCTCTGCTGTGTCACTGCCATCAGTAGACTCATCCACAGCTAGTAACATTAACTCCACCTTTTTTAATTTGTCCAAAAGAGTGTTAAATACATAATTTGCGAGAGCTTCCAATCTTCTCATAGCTGTAGTCAGACATAGGTAATTTCCAAATAGATGACATTATATTTTGCTCTACCTTTTCATCTTTTACCACCTCAACAAAAGTGAGTACACCCCTAAGTGAAAATGTCCAAATTGGGCCCAAAGTGTCAAGCTGTGTATAAGCTGTACACTCACTACTTTACATTGTAGCAAAGTGTCATTTCTTAAGTGTTGTCACATGAAAAGATATCATCAAATATTTACACAAATGTGAGGGGTGTACTCACTTTTGTGAGATACTGTAGGTGAGGGTGAGAGTATGAGAGCATGTAAAATCGCCATTCCTATTGGAGGAAACTCCAGTGTGGTGCTTTTTCGCTGGAAACTGTTTTCTTCGGGGAAATAAATAAAGGATGGAACATTTGCCACCAGCTGAATAGGTCTGTTCAAGACAGACTACAAAATTTTGTAACTAAAGTATTGTCTCTTTCCAGGCTCAGGTCTAATTTGACTATACAAAAGCAAAAAAACTATTTAGACTATTCTGATACACAAGTGTAATAAAGATTTTTCTATACAAAGAAAAATCTGGCAACCTCAGAAATGTGAACTACATGCAGGGGATTTGCATATACAGAATGGAGAACCATAAAAAATTGACTGAACTGCATAACTGAACTCTGAATATGTATAATGTTCCCATGCAAATACTGATATAACATTTGGACTTAAGTCATTCTACACATTACCCTTTCAGAATATTCATGTTTAATCTGAGACTGCTTGCATTGTTTCAATATTTACTCATTTAGAATCACTGTTTTTGGTTGTCTTACTCCTGTTGTTGGCTTGGTTTACTTCAAATTATCCCTTATTATTTTACTTAATTTTACATTGTCTTGACATGGAAAATGAGAGAATTAACAGGGTGGGACTGACCATCTCTCCACTCACACATGACAGTGTGACACAGTGCCAGGGCAGTGAAGAATTCTCTGCTCTCAGGGCAGCTCTGTCCCCGCAAACGATCCACCAGCCGCTGGTCAGAGAAGGGCAGCCCGCCACATGAAAAGGAGTTCCAGGTCAGGTCCAATGGCTGCACAGGAGAGCAGATGGGTTTATCTACAGTCAGCTTCAGAATAATTGGTAAAAACATATTAAGAATATATTACTTAGTAATTTTAATTAATCTTTCATTGAAAGTATGAGAGAAACCTAAGCTTTAATTAAAGTATATACATACATATTTTTAAATCTTAATCAGAACTATATTTTTACCAAACCAAGTCTTACAATCATTGGCAACCCTGTGCTCAGTACTTGTTTTGCATTGATTTGGAAGTAATATGAGTTTTATAAATGAAAAGTTCTATTTTTATTTCACCACAGAACCCTATTAAAATGTACATAGCAGCTAGTGAACTCCAATCTTTTCTAATCTTTACCATGTTGATGAATGATTAAGAGAATATGGCCTTTGTGTCATGGTATATTTATGCTAGTCATGGATTACTGCTTAAGAATTCCTAAATACTCAGGTGAACTTTAGCATGTATAATATAAATGGGAACAATTTATTTTTCTTTTTTTACTTTTGGTCCATTAGGATTTATAGGCATGCCAATGACTGAAACAAATGGATTTGTTTTAAAATATTATAATGATGAAGGGTTCTTTTTTTAAAGAATAAATTTGCTTCAGTAAATTATTGTTAAATAATGACATTTTTAAATGACATTTTTAAATAACCCTTTATCTATCTTTATCAAGGTTGCCAGTACTTCAGGAGCTGAATCTCGATTATGCACATTAAAAAAAAAAAAGATGTACACTGTTGTTTTCATGAAAATGTTGAATCTTACCTTTGAATTTTTTGCCAAATCTCCTGTGTCACAAACAAAATACATGCATGTTTATTAAACCATAAATAAATCATATGGGATAACTAAAATAAATATGCTGCCTACACTTCAGACATTCCACATATCACTGCAAAATACAAAACCTATATCAACTTTAATTCACTTTAACAGAATTACTCATAATCTTTAAATATCCAATTTAATGGTAATGAGATGATAATTGGATTAAAAAAAGAGTAGTGTACAGACCGTAAATCTGGCCAGCAATGCAGCACTGGCGAAACAGGAGGTGGTTCTGTGTGAGAGTACCCGTCTTATCAGTGAGCAGGTGGCCCACCTGACCCAGTTCCTCAGACAAAGACTTAGTTCGGACCTGTGCAGGGCTGTTGCTCTCCTCACAGTACATTGCAATGTCCCAATCAATCAGGACGCATTGCACCACATGGATCAGCTCAAACCTCAACAGGGCAAAGCATCATAAATCAACCACAGGTTCAACACTTCATTCAAGTTAAGTAATTTCAAAAACACTTATTAGAGAAATCAGTTGAATGAAACATACACACACACACACACACACACACACACACACACACACACACAT
>JAFFST010049208.1:15179-36111 GCA_022414735.1 Noturus placidus | reverse complement strand
TATATATACTGTATACTATTCGCGGTCCAGTCAAATAACCTGCATCTGTGGATCTAAGTGGGCGTGGCGGATCATAGAAGACCAAAAGATTGCTTAAATACTGTGGCGCAAGACCATTTACTGCTTTATATATATATACATATATATACACTTAGATCCACAGATGCAGGTTATTTGACTGGACCGCGAATAGTGAAGGCTACAGCAGGGGGAAGAGCTTTCACTCATAGAGCTCCACAGTTATGGAACAGTCTTCCATTTAGTGTTCTGGACTCAGACACAGTCTCCGTGTTATGTCTAGGCTTAAAACGTATTTATTAACTCTAGCCTACCCTGACTAGACTTTCCATTATGCTAAATCCCAGTCTTAACAATCTTTTCTCTCCTTCTGCCGAGCTACACGAGTTTATGGAGATGTTGGAGATCCTGGTCCTTTCTGCTCTCGGGACCTGCATGATCGGTCTCGGAGGTCCTGCTTCTGGATCTCAACTACTCCAAATCCAGTCTGCTGGGACAAAGGCTTCTTCTAAGCCAAACATATTACATATAAATCAATAATGATCTCTTTCAGAATATAATAATAATAATAATAATAATTATCAATTTGTATAGCACTTTTTTACAATGGTACATTGTCTCAAAGCAGCTTTACAGAAATATCATTTTTACATTTACAAGCGACTTACTAACGAGACACATTCACACACCAATGGGAGCAGAGCTGCCAGCTTGCCATTGGGGGCAACTTAGGGTTCAGTGTCTTGCCCAAGGACACTTCGGCATGGGATCACCCGGGCCGGGATTCAAACCACCAACCCCATGGTTAGTGGATTAGTGGACAACCCGGTCTACCAACTGAGCCACAGCCGCCCTGTTGTTATATCTGTTGTTATATCTGTTGTTACCCAGATGAGGATGGGTTCCTGAGTCTGGTTCCTCTCAAGGTTTCTTCCTCTTAACACCTTAGGGAGTTTTTCCTTGCCATTGTCGCCACTCAGTGGCTTGCTCAGTTGAAATAATTTCTCGCCTTTACTATGTGTATACTGTGTTTATATTTCTGTAAAGCTGCTTTGAGACAATGTCTGTTGTAAAAAGCATTATACAAATATAATTTAATTGAATTGAATTGAACTCCAGCAATCAAAAAACTTACAGTGAAAGCATGCGGGGCTTATTATTATTATTATTATTATTAATAATAATAATAATGATAATAATAATAATAATAATAATAATAATAATAATAATAATAATAATAATAATAATATTTTACACACAACCTCTGTAAGCACGTTCCTTGAATACAAAGATACACAATGCTGAATTAGGCCAATTTCCACTATTACTCAAAATTCAAATAAGAAGCATTAAATACTGGCTCTACTTAAAGAACAATTAGTTGCACATTTACTAGACGATTTTATCCAAAGTAGTGCAAACCCACGGTAGCAGAGCTGCATGCAAGGTGCTAGCTTGCCATCGGGGGCAACTTAGCGTTCAGTGTCTTGCCCAAGGACACTTCAGCATGGGATCACCCGGGCCGGGATTCAAACCACCAACCCTACGATTAGTGGATTAGTGGACAACCCACTCTACCGACTGAGCCACAGCCACCCTGACTGAGCCATAGCCACAGTCACAGCCACAGTAAAAGTCCTGCAATGTGAAGAGCCTTGCCTGTCAAGTCTCAAGGGTTACCTGTGAGACTTTTTTTTGCCACTTTGTTGCAGTCTCATGCAAATGTAATCAAAGCTCAAAGTTGTTGTTCTTGGAATTTTTTTGGGTTTTTTTTTTTTTTTTTACACTCAACCCAAACAAAAAAGTTTGTTTTGCAAAATAGTGCCATTTTGGAAAGTGCCATTACAGCATCACTGGTTACACTTATCCATGACAGATCTTCAGTTTGATTGCACACAGGTGTCAAAACTAGATAAACACTATGTATTTTGTAACGCGAGTGGGCATGATAAGATCACAGTGTCAGGGGCGTCAATGTTAATATTAAAATGAAAGGAAATGAAAAGATGTCAGCCAGTTTTACAATTTAATTCTGCAAATGCTTAAGACTGGAAAGCAAGCTACCCACCTGAGAAATTCACTATACATCAGCTAGCTGGACAAAAAAAAGTATTACTTATCTTTTTGTTAAATCAGATTTTACAGGTTTTCCATCACCCATCTCCATATTTCCTTTACAGTTAGTTTGACAGATATGAAGTAGCTTAACAAGGCACAGAGCTGTTCCTGAACCCTCAGTACAGTAAGACACCCACACTACATTAACACACACTGACAATTCACTAACAAACCCTAACACTGCAATGCATCAGGACCAGCCTCAGAACATTCAGAACAGAACAGTCCGAGTAATCCAAATTCAGACACTCCATAAACAGATCTAGATGAGGCAGTGGTTAAGCAAACTTGAGTAAAATGCAGTGCTATCTGGCCCAAAAGCCATATTATACACGCACACAGAGAGAGAGAGAAAGAGAGAGAGAAAGAGAGAGAGAGAGAGAGAGAGAGAGATAGAGAGAGAGAGAGAGAGAGAGCGCAAGTGCAAGTAAGGCAGAGGAACAAGGAAAATACATATATTTATTTGTTCTGAAAGATAATAGTACATTTGTTTCATACAAACATAATGACTCATGATCTAACCATCAAAAGACTGGAGAAGCTCTTCTACTGGACCACTTGTCAATTGATTGTGGGTGATACTCAGAGCCTGGCGAAATTTCAGGTTGGTTTCTCTGCAAACAAATTAAGAAACAGGAGTAAAGTATTAACATTATATATGGCTGTAAGTAAAAAGTAAAGTTTTCTTTTATTCCCTCTAATCGGCAGGGGCGATGTTTAACACCTAGATACCTTCTTACATGTGCACACAATGAAACCTTGCCACAAAATCATGTGGTGACTGTATGATGTAGTATATGCTATAAAATACCATCATCAGTGGCTATCTCTGTAATAGTTTCTGTGTCCACAACGGAGCTGATAGGAAAAGTCTACACACCCCTGTTAAAATGGCAGATAAATCATGTCATGACTTTTTCATGACCTTTGTTCTACCTGTGTGAAATGTTAAGCTGTAAATTAAAGTGAAAAACAATAAGAAGCATTTATTAAGAGGGGGAGAAAAATGAAAAATTTTACAATAACCTGTTGTGTAACTTTTTATAACTGGGAATGTGGCAGTGTTCAGACTCAACCCATTACATTCAAACTCATGTTAAATACTGATTAGTATACACCTGCCAGCAATTAATGTGACTGATTCACCTCAATTAAAGTACAGCTGTTCCTAAAGGATTTCCTCACATCTTGGTAACTTCCAACTGGAAAAACCATGGGCTGCAGATGCAGGATCTCAGTGTTTAAAAATATAAAACAAGAGATGGTGACTAATGATGTGACATTCATGAACGATTTGTTAATTTTGAACGAATCTTTAATATGACTCAATAACAACGAGTTGTCTCAGAAAGTGATTCGTTCAATTTTGACCCTGCATGTGCTGCAACACCCCCACAGGTTCTGTACAGGAAAAAGAAATGATTAGTTCATGTCTCGACTCTTCAGGTTCGACTTGTTCGTTCGTCACGTCACAGCCCCACTCCATTCAGCCTATGGGGCAGTCACTGGATGAATGAATGACTCAAACCCAAAGACTCGAGAGATGAACTAATCATTTCTGATTCTGTTAGCAGATTTTGATTAGTTTACCTCTTGAGTCTTTGGCTTTGACACTACGACACTATGTTTGTCAGTGAGTGCAATGTACATTCTGGGAATATGGGGGCAGACATCCTGTTGAGGCAGGGGCTGAGGCTCAGGAATTGGTGGCTCCATCTACAAGTGGTGGAGTAAATATGGCGAGGTTTGGTCAAGCGGGAATGCATGTGTTCGCCTTCGAGGAGACAACACACGGCCCGCTGTGGTTCGCCCTCTCTCCTCCTAATACAGGTGTATACTAATCAGTATTAGTATACATCAGGGGATCGCTTTGCTCCCACAAGTTCTAGCAAGAGTTCGCCAAGACAGTCTATGTCTGCTGCTAGTAGCACCTTATTGGCCAGTTCGAATATTCCTGCTAGATGGCACTGCTTGGGAGACTCCCATCCACAGGGATCCACTGTAGACCCATTGAACTGCGCTCTAACTACAGTCCTGGAGTTCTTACATGAACATTTCTCAGCATGGTGGGCTCCTTCCACAATCAGGGTTTACATGACCGCATTTCAGCCAGCCATGCCCCTGTTGATGGAGCCTATGTGGGATAACATCTTATAACTTCGAGGTTTATGCATGGTGTCAGGTGGCTGAGGCTCATCTGTAGGCCGCGCAGACTTTCCTGTGAACTTTCTGTGGTCCTGGAAGGTCTGTCAGGTGCCCCATTTGAGCCCTTAGAGTGGATCTACTGTCTCAAGCCGGAGGGCTGATTTATCACCCTCAGCCAGAACTATGGAAACTGTGGGTCTGGCCCCTGAGGGGCATCAGCTCATAGATTCTGGTCTCACAACTGAGATTGTAAAGACCATGTTAAATGTTAGAGCACCATCCACAAAGTAATTGGATGCACTCAAGTGGCAGCTTTTTGTCATGTGGTCTAAGGAATGTCAGCTAGACCCAGTGAACAGCTACAGTAAAAAAGTTCTTACAAGAACATTTCTCAGCAGGGTGGTCACCTTCTACAATCAGGGTTTACGTGGCCACCATTTCAGCCATCCATGCCCCTGTTGATAGAACCTCTGTGGGGCAACATCCTCTAACTTCGAGGTTTATGCGTGGTGTCAGGTGGCTGAGGCCCATCTGAAGGCTGTGTATACCTTCCTGGGATCTTTCTGTGGTCCTGGAAAGTCCATCAGGGGCCCCATTTCAGCCCTTAGAGTCAGCCTCTGAGAAGCTTCTGACTCTAAAGGTAGCTCTTCTGCTGGCCCTACCTCAAGCGAGTAGGAGATTTACAAACTCTCTCTGTTGCCCCTTCCTGCCGTGACTTTGCCCCTGTATTAGCAAAGGCCTTTTTGTATTCTATGCCAGATTATATTCCTAAAGTGCCTACATCGGCTGCCCACCCTGTGGTGTTGCAGGCTTTCTGCCCTCCTCCGTTCCTCACACCAGAACAAGAGAGAATGCACCTGCTGTGTCCAGTAAGGGCTATCTGTACATTCGTCCACCGCTTCGGTCAGTGGCGTAAGTTGGAGCAGCTGCTGGTCGGCTTTGGTGGCAACAGTGGAAGTGATGCTGTGTCAAAGCAGCGCATCTCTAATTGGATAGTGGAAACAATCTCTATTGCTTATGAGGCACGCAGTCAGGCTACGATTCTGAGTATAAGAGCTCATTCCACTAGGCTTTGTCCAAATGGGGATCCTTACAGGATACCTACTAGGCTTTGTCCAAATGGGTATCCTTACCGGATGTGTGTGCTGCTGCAGGGTGATCTATGCCACACACATTCATTCATTATTACATCCTGGATATTCATTCCACCCCGGGCTCGAGGGTCTTGCAGTGACCCTTGGGCTTGGGTCTTTTTGAATAGGCCATACCCTCGGTATGACAGAGTGGGTATTCTCGTTCCAATAGTGTTGTGCTAAATGCAACATCGAAGTTCCCTTTGAAAGGGAACGTCTGGGTTACACATGTAACCCTGTTCCCTGAGAAGGGAATGAGACGTTGCATAGCTTTGTCATACCATGGCAGGCCTGTGAATTGCGTCTTCGCTTCAGATAATAGAGGCCGATATAAATAAATAAATGTGATACAAATAAATAAATAAATATATATATATATATATATATATATATATATATATATTTATTTATTTATTTATATCACATGACACGCTTAATTGCCATGTCACCTGATCATGAAATCATAAGTATGATTTTACACAAGCTTCAGATGCCGGTCACGCGTGAGAGGCGCTTCCCCATAGTGTTATGCTAAATGCAACGTCTTTATCCCTTCTCAGAGAACAGGGTTACATGCGTAACCCAGACGTTTTGTTACAGCCTCACTGTGAAGTGATTGCTCAGTTTAATAATAATAATAATTTATCAATTTGTATAGCGCTTTTTACAATGGTACATTGTCTCAAAGCAGATTTACAGAAATATCTTTTTTTTTTTTACATTTACAAGCGACTTACAAATGAGAGCACACTCACACACCGATGGTAGCAGAGCTACCATGCAAGGTGCTAGGTTGCCATTGGGGGTAACTTAGGGTTCAGTGTCTTGCCCAAGGACACTTCGGCATGGGATCACCCGGGCCGGGATTCGAACCACCAACTCCACAGTTAGTGGATTAGTGGACAACCCGCTCTACCGACTGAGCCACAGCCGCCCTGAACTAAGTTTCCCTTGTGTTCTGTCATTACCAAGCCATTGTTATTGGTCTTGCTAGACCCCGTTTTTTTTTTTTTTTTTTTTTTTTTTCAATTAAGAACCAAATATCAGAAAATTTAAAAAAATGGCTTGTTATTTTATTATTCATTTACAAATCCAAAACGATTTACAAATCTCTCAATCTCATGCTCAAGTTAAAAATAAGACATTAGAAAATGGGTCAAATGTCAGGTTTCATTTGAACATTAATTTTTTTCTGGCTGGCTATGCTCCAGAAGTTACACGTTACTTCAAGTGTTGTGTTGGATAAATGACTTTTTTGCTAAAGAGCATGGAGAGTTTTGTACACTTTAAGGGAGCTAAATTTGTAACCTGCAGAAACATTAACTTTATATTACATGCACTTGCATCCAGCTCCGAGTCTGTGTTCTAACAACAAAGAACAGGACATCCCTCTAAAATTGATGAGACGACCAGGAGAAAACTGGTTAGGGAGGTTGCCAAGAGGCCTACAACAACATTGACTGGACAGCAACGGAGAATTGCAGTGATTTCTAGCAAGTACTGGTTGCTCCCTACATGTTACAACAATCTCCAGAATTCTTCATATCTCTGTGCTATGGGGTAGGGTGGCAAGATGAAAGTCTATTTTAAGATGGAGAGGAATTTCACCTTTCAGCAATGACCCAAAGCAAACCTCCAAATCAGCAAAGAAATGGCTTCACCAAAACAAAATCAAGGTTTTGATATGGCCCGGCCAGAGTCCAGATCTAAATCCAATCAAAAATCTGTGTGGTGTCCAATCTCACAGAGTTAGAATGCTTTTGCAAGGATTAATGACAAAACATTGCTAAGTAAAGATGTGCCAAACCGATTGACATCACAACATTCAAAAATGTTGTAAAGGTGCTTCAACTAGTATTAGTTTAGGGGTGTGCACATGTATGCACACAGGTTATTGTTTAAAAAAAAATGTTCCCCCAAAATGATTCTTAATGTTTTTACTTTAATTTATAGGTTTAAATTTCACAATAAGGGTAAAAAAAAAAAAAAAAAAAGGTTATGCCATGAGTTATCTTGGTTTCATTTTTTATATAAGAAAAACTTGTCATTTTAACAGGGGTGTGTAGATTTTTTTTTTTTTTTATCTCCGCTATATCCAAGGAGCAGACATTCCTTCCTTCCTAGAGTTAAATGGCTAGGAAATGCTTCTTCCTGACTGAACAAACAGCAGGTGAACCACAACATTCAATGTCAGCATGGCCTCAACTAGATTGTATGCTTCGTTGACAGGCTCTTAACAGGCCATGGTAGCCACACTCAAAAAGGTGGTAGCACAGACTGGACTGACCACTGACAAACAACTCTCAGCACCAAATGATGAAGGTGCTTACAAGATTCATGCAGGCAGTTTTGTTGCCACTGATGGCCAGAGGCATACAGCATGATACCGCTGTACCTGAACAGGGGCGTATCCTGGCTTGGGCATTTGGGGCAGTAGCCCCAAAGATTTTTTCTTCAGCCCAGAATAATTCTCCACTTGGAGCAGCATGTCACAACATAACTGAACATCAGTAAAACAAGATGGCAGTGTTGTAATTTTATATTTTCAATGAGCAGTGACGAGACCAATCCAACAAATTTGCAGGAAAATACATGGAAACACTCATGTTTTATTGTCTGACAGTCTCTCAATTCTGCCAAACACTAGCTCAGACAAGTAGTGTGAGGAAAAAATGTATATATTCTGCTTTTATATAAACCAGTAAAGGGATTGAAACTGAAACATTAACATCCTCACATGCTGAGCAAGAAAACATGGTGTGTTAATGTCTATATGAGTTCCAGTTTACATGAACTGAGAAGAGAAGAGCATAAGGAAAGATGATGTACTTTGCATGGCAATGTAGCAGTTAAACTAAGTGGCATGATCATATTTCCCATTATTTTTTTTTTTTTTAGAAATTTAGCTGCAGCATTTTGAACCAGTTGAAGTCAAGATACCTGGGACTTAGAAATACTGCAGAACAGAGAATTACAATAATACAAACGCAAGGTTATAAAAGCATGAATGGCTATCTCAAGGGACTTTTCAGACAGAAATTGTTTTATTCTGGAGAGCAAGCGAAACTGAAAAAAAGCAAGAGGCAAAGACAGAGGACACATGTTTGTCTAATGTTAACCGAATGGCTAGGAAAACACCAAGGTTCCATACTCAATAAGAATTAAAAACAGACAAATTTCCCAGAGCAATATTATTAAACTCAAATTTGTTGGATGAACCAAAAACTATAAATTGGTCTTGGTCTTGGACTCGTTTAGAGTCGAAAAGTCACTGGCCTACCAGAGTATAACCTCATCGAGACAGGATAAAAGAGTTTCTAATGCTGAAAGGTCGTTTCTTTTTAACAGCAGGTAGATCTGAGTATCATCCATATAAAAGTGGAAGGATACTCCATACTGTCTCAGAATTAAACCTAAGGGGAGCATGTACAGGGAGAAGAGTGAAGGAGCCAGAATAGAAACTTGGGGAAGTCCAGATTCATGGGAAGCAGAAGAGGAGGTAAAATTGCCAAACCTGACCGAAAAATATTAATCAGATAGATAGGATTTAAACCAATTAAATACAGAACCTTTTATCTCACATGGGATTCTAATCTAGATAGAAACAATGTGTGATCAACAGTGTCGAAGGCTACGGAAGTCTAAGAGAACTAAAATCACAGAGCTACCGGCATCAGAAGCAAACCCTGACTGTGCCTGGAAGAACCCCTGACTGGAAAACTTCAGAAATTTGGTTCTTGTTTAAAAATGACTGAAATTGGCATATCACAACTTTTTTCAGTACCTTGGTGATAAAAGCAACCACAGAAATAGGGTGATAATTATTTAAGACAGATGTGTCTAAAGAAGGCATCATAAGTATGTGAGTAAAATACTAATATTAACCTATAAAGCACTAAAAGGTCTTGCACCACTCTATTTAAGCGATCTTTTGATCTTCTATGATCTGCCACACCCACTTAGATCCACCGATGCAGGTTATTTGACTGTACCGCGAATAGCGAAGGCTATAGCAGGGGGAAGAGCTTTCACTCATAGAACTCCACAGTTATGGAACAGTCTTCCATTTAGTGTTCGGGACTCAGACACAGTCTCAGTGTTTAAGTCTAGGCTTAAAACGTATTTATTCACTCTAGCCTACCCTGACAAGACTTTCCATTATGCCGGTTCCCAGTCTTAACAATATTTTCTCTCCCTCTCTCCTTCTGCCGAGCTACACATGAGTTTATGGAGATGTTGGAGATCCTAGTCCTTTCTGCTCTCCGGACCTGCATGATCGGTCTCGGAGGTCCTACTTCTGGATGGAGCTCTCATCTACAAATCCAGATTGCTGGGACAAAGGTTTCTTCTAAGCAAAACACATTACATATAAATCAATAATTATCTCTTTAAAAATATCTGTTGTTACCCAGATGAGGATGGGTTCCTTCTGAGTCTGGTTCCTCTCAAGGTTTCTTCCTCTTAACAAGGAGTTTTTCCTTGCCATTGTCGCCACTCAGTGGCTTGCTCAGCTGGGATAATTTCTCACCTTTACTATGTGTATACTGTGTTTATATTCCTGTAAAGCTGCTTTGAGACAATGTCTGTTGTAAAAAGCACTATACTAATAAAATTGAATTGAATTGAATTGAAAAGTAACACCTACAAGAAAAAAGGATAAGGATATCAAAAAGGATAACAGACCTGGGCCAACAGACTCTATTAGCAGTTTAAAATACCAGGGATGAATCACATCATGAGGACAGACAGATGTTTTGAGGGTGGCAATAATTTCCGTGAACGATTGTAGAAATGGGAACAAAAACCTCCCATTGCGGCTGACAAGATGCAAAAGGAACTTTATATGAAAGTATTGTTTGCTGTCTTAAATTTGAAATTTTATTAATGACAAAACTCAAGAAGGATTCACAGAGTGCATTGGAAGGATTAGGTATATGATTAACAGGTGGGTTTAAAACAGCATTTATAACTGAGAACAAGACCTTTGGTCTATGGTAGTTTTTGCAGCTTTGGTAGCATTCTGGAAAGTCCTTGAACAGCTCATAGGAGGATTGAAGACAGCCCTTTTTCCATTTCCTTTCTGCTTTTCTGCAAGCTTGTCTTATCAAGTGAGTGTCTGAAGTTTCCCAACGATCTGTTTTGGGTTTTGTTTTAAACACTTTAGAAGGAGCAGTCACATTTAAAATATCCAGCCATGCAGTATTTAGCAACTTTATATGTTGATCAGCATCCAGATCAGGAAGCAACAAATCCAGAGATAGTTGTGAACTCAAATCATTGAACAAAAGATTAAAAGTCTAATGAAATTGAGATAAATAGTGGCAAGATTTAAGTGTGGCCAATTATGTGACTAGGATCTTTTATCCACTGAACACAGGTTAAGTGTTAAGAACTCCTTTGATAATGAATTTGACAGGCAGCATACACGAACATTAAAATCACCAACTAATAAAAATCCCTCAGAAATTGTAGTAATAAACCCCAACAATTCCATAAATTCACAAAAAAAAAATCTTTAACAAGGTGTGGAGGGCGATAGATCACTACTAGCAGAACATGGCCCTTCCACTCAAATCTAAGTAATTGAACTTGTCAAATAATTGAAGAAATTTCAAAAAGTATTTACAGGAACCATTGGGCAGTGAGTGTGAAAATTCTGTTTTAAAACTGTCACCAAGACACCCACTCGAGCATTTAGAGGGGGGGAGTTCAAAAACGAGCAATCATTTGAGACCAGTTCATAAAAGGGACTTAAGTCTCCCACCTGTGACCAGGTTATAAACATAAAATTCAACTTGTTAAAAGAGAAAATCAATAGTTAAGCAAAAAGGTCTTTTTAGCTACATAGTGAGCATTGATCAAGGCCATTCTATGTGGAGTGATTATATATCTCCTACACTAGGAGAGACTGGGGCTCTTCTCAGGAGATGAAGATTAGCATGATTCACTCCTTCTCATCGAGCGCAGAAGCCGATTCGGGCAGTGCCGAACCAAGGGCCAGGAGACGAGCAGGCAAGAAGGAAAGACAGTGGGAGGAAAAATCCAGCAAATGGCAGGCCGTGTGCCGACTTCCAAGCCAGGACAGAAAGGCTGGATTCATAGCTAGCCTGCAGGTGAGATTTCCATTGGGTAGAGACCCCAGCCCGTTTCCCACGTTCCCTCCTGCGCTTTCTCCATGTAAGATTGAGAGGCCATCGCCATATACAGCCATGTAGCCAAAGGAAGAAAAAGACCTAAAACACTCCACATTGGCGCTGTTGGAAGAAAAGAGGTTTGAATGTCCAGCAATGTTTGTCATCCATAGGATAAAAGTGCACAATAGAGAGCGAGCAGAGTAACAGTAACAAATAGCAAGCCAACCACACCATCTTGCCATCCAAGAACAACTGTCTTGTGTGACACTAAGGAGCAAGCCCTTTGGGACACATCCACCATCCTTTGCACACATTATACATTGACATTGTATGTCAAAATAGAGTGCACAATTTGAAGCTAGATTGACTGAGAATTCTAGCCACTCTGCTGTCCCAACATGTGATGGACATTATTTAACTCAGAATACAAATTCAGGCTGGTCAGTATGTGCAGTTCCACCTCCTGCTAAGGATGCTTGGACTGTTAACTATAGTTTGACAATAGTCCACTTAGAGCTAAAAAGCCCCAGTGTGAGGACAGAACACAACCAGCTAGAACTGAGAACTGGCACCGACATTTTTCTTGTTGGTTCTGAAACACTGCCACATGTTGGTCCATTTGGACAGTGTCTGGATGGTCAAATACATCAGTCACCAGGGTGGCATGAGATATCTAGTCCATATCTACTCCAAAGAATGCCAGCTCTCTCTGCCAGGACATCATGTGTGATTGCCCTGCTTTATATTGCGTTGCTTTTAGAGCACACTGCTGCCACCATTTGTCAACCTGTTGAGCCAGTAAATGGCTTCATCTGTGCAAACGGTGGCACCAAGCTGCTATTTTACCCACAGCTGTGGCATTGGTTGACAAGGTGGCAGGGTATATCCACACACTGATGGACCTGCGCACCACATGTTTAGGCTCCACTGCTGCTCAAAGATCCCCTGATGTTCAGCCTGCCCAGTTACCATGTGTTGCAGTGAGGAGGCACTGCAGGAGTTTTGGCAGCAGAGAGGCTATGTAATGGCAAGGGAAGACACGCTCCCATTTTTCACCTCTGGATGGTGTTTGGGCAAGTCAGTTGCAGCAGCTAAAATCAGGGAGTGTTTTCATATCATATCATATAATTTTGTTAACAACTGGATGCAAAATAAAGTGTCCTGTGCTTCAAACATGCCCCGTTGAAAGTGTTGTTTGTTTTCTTGTTTGTTTGTCTTTTACACCAAATGTGCACCACAGTGAACTTATTTCCAATAGATAAACAGAAAAAGAAGAAAAATGTGACTTCCTTATGTAATGCCTGATAGTTTTACATTTTGCTGAGACCTTGCAACCCTGCGCACCAGCACAGAAAGCTAATGTTTAATCGTTTTGTTACTCTCTGAGCTTTTCTTTTGTTATATGCTGCTAAGTGTCTGAATTGATCACACAAACACTGTTTCATTATTGAATACTTTTATAATGTTGAATGTTTTAATCACTAAAAAAAGTACGTCTATCGCACATATTCAGACAATATTTATTTTTCCCGTATTGAAAATGTATCATATTGAGACAACACCATATCATATCAGATTTGAATTTTGTGTATCGGTTCATCCCTACTAGTTACATTTGCAACTGTGTTTCTATGAACACCAAATAAAACTCTTCGAGAAAGTCTCAGGGATTGAGATGTGTATTTCATAGCAAATTCATTTATCACTTTGTGGTAAAGTCTGTGTGCTCACATGCACAATAAGGTATCCAGATGTTCAAAGAATCACAAATACATAACGTTTTCACAACTAAAGCACAAAAACAGAGTAACTGTCTGCATACAGTGGGGGAAATAAGTATTGAACGTGTCAAAGTTTTTTATTTTTATTTATTTTTATTTTTTTTTCTGTAAATATATTTCCAATGAGGGTATTCACATGAAATTTTCACCAGACTTAACTCAGGTATTAACTCAAGAAATCCACACATATAAGGAAATCCAAACATTAAAGTCCATAAATGAAGTTATGTGTAATAAAGTGGAATGACACAGGAAAAAAGTATTGAACGTGTTAACTGAAATGTATTTAATACTTAGTTGAGAAGCCTTTATTTGTAATGACAACTACAAGAAATATGCCTGAATCCGATTGCATCAATATGTTTTGCAACAATAAGATTCAGCTGGTTCTTTGCCTTTCTTTGCCTTGGAGAAGCTTTTTCTTAGCATGTTCAATACTTTTTTCTTGTATCATTCCACTTTACTACACATAACTTTATTTATGGACTTTAATGTTGTGAATTCTTTATATTTCCGGATTTCTTGAGGTAATACTGATGTCTGGTGAAAATTTCCTTTGAATAACCTCATTGGAAATATATTTAATGAATAAAATATATTTCATTTATTTTAGGGCGGCTGTGGCTCAGTCGGTAGAGCAGGTTGTCCACTAATCCACTAACCGTGGGGTTGGCGGTTCGAATCCCGGCCCGGGTGATCCCATGCCGAAGTGTCCTTGGGCAAGACACTGAACCCTAAGTTGCCCCCAATGGCAAGCTAGCACCTTGCATGGCAGCTCTGCTACCATTGGTGTGTGAATGTGCTCTCATTAGTAAGTCGCTTGTAAATGTAAAATGCTATTTCTGTAAAGCTGCTTTGAGACAATGTACCATTGTAAAAAGCGCTATATAAATTTAAATTTAATTTAATTTAAAATGTTGACGTGTTCAATACTTATTTCCCCCTGTACTGTATGGACCTTCATTGATTTTGTTAGCAAGTAGAACAGTAGAACTAGTTCCATTCCTACCCATCTATATCAGCTGTCTCGATATAGCATAAGCTGTGGGGTTCAGTGCTGCATAAGAGGAACAGGTCTGCCTGTGGAACACAGAAAGACCAGAACAATACTTCTCAGTACTTCTCTCTCATACACACATACACATACACACACACACACACACACACACACACACACACACACACACACACACACACAGACACATACCGGTATCACCTGGTCTCTATGAATTCTCAGTACATCTCCAACACATACATCCTTCCACTGTGCTGCTGTGAAGCTGCAAGTAAAAAAACATTGCAAAAAAATTGCAGTCATAGTATGGAATTTTGTTTTTCACATGTACAGTGTATATATACATTAACAGATATCCCTAATACTAACCCCTGTGTAGTAAGGATGTCACAGTGCCTTTTGTTAATATTGGCATCACTGCGACGTCGACCCTATTTAAAAAAAAAAAAAAGAAAGAAAGAAACGGAGCAATTTTATTCCACTCAAGTGTTTGAAATATTCAAAAGTTCAAACTTTCTGGAACTGAGGCAGAAAAGCTAACAGTGGACAACATTTTGAAAGCATTCGGAAGATATTGCATGCTATAATAAATGTGGTGTTTAAGAGACATATTTTTTTTTAGACATATACAATGCCAGAGCCGATTCACATCAACAAATCAAACAAATTACGAACAATATCACTTAAGAGAAACGGTGGCGAAAGTTTTGGCCAGCTGAGAGTAAAATTCTAAGAGACAAAATTATATAAATTAAATTAAAATATAAATTAATTAAAATATAAATTATCCATCCATCAATCCATCCATCCTCTAACGCTTACTCCTTTATCAGGGTCACGGGGAACCTGCAGCCTATCCCAGGAGGCATCAGGCACAAGGTGGGGTACACCCTGGACAGGGTGCCAGTCCATCGCAGGGCACAATCACATACACACTCACACACCCATTCATACACTACGGACACTTTAGACACGCCAATCAGCCATGCCTTTGGCCTGGGGGAGGAGACCGGAGTACCCGGAGGAAACCCCCGACGCATGGGGAGAACATGCAAACTCCGCACACACGGCCCCGGCGGGACTCGAACCCTGGACCCTGGAGGTGTGAGGTGATCGTGCTAACCACTAAGCCACCCTACGCCCCTAAAATATAAATTATATAAAATATAATTTATATAAATTATAAATTAAAAATAAATTGTTGCTGAAAAAATTCTAACCTGACAGTGACCAATGCCATTCATATTTGTATTTTTATAAGGAACAAATAAGCATAATGGCAACAACAAAAAAATGACAATGCTATGTACTAAATAAGACAAATTTATTAAAACCTCAATTTTAACGGAGATAAATAATAGTTTTGGTTTCTGAAGGATCAGTCTAAATAGTTTGGCTTTTTGCAGTATCATAATAATGACCAAGAAAATGCTATCAGGTTGTGAAAATGCGAAGTTCAATAAATAAGGAATTTATAGGAACACAACAGCAATCAACTATTTAACTGATAAAATCGACTTCTAAAAGGCACATGGTGGCTTAGTGGTTAGCACGTTCGCCTCACACCTCCAGGGTCGGGGGCTCGATTCCCACTGTGACCATATGTGTGCGAAGCCAGCATACCCCCTCCGTGCTGTGGGGGCCTCCTCTGGGCACTCCAGTTATCTCCCCAAGTCCAAAGACATGCACTGTAGGCTGATTGGCGTGTCTGTAGTGTCTGAAGTGTCTGTAGTGTCTGTAGTGTCTGAAGTGTCTGAAGTGTCTGTAGTGTCTGAAGTGTCTGTAGTGTCTGTAGTGTCTGAAGTGTCTGAAGTGTCTGTAGTGTCTGTAGTGTCTGTAGTGTGTGATTGTGCTATGTGCTGGCACCCTGTCCGCGTTGTGCCTCATGCTCTCCATGAACCCTCCAGGTTCCCCGTGACCCCGAAAAGGAGTAAGCGGTAGGAGATGGATGAATTCTACTTCCAGACATGGACAGAACAAAAGGAGAGAGAAAGAGAGAGAGAGATGGGGGGAGGGGGCATAAGAGAGAGAGAATGAGTGGAGAAAGAGAGAACTCTGTGGATGATCATGTGCTCCACCATAGACCTTGTGTGCCTGTATGATTGGACTGAGCTTACGAACCTATATTCCCACATGAGATAGGTGGCCACACAACTTGATATGTAAAAACCTTTATTCTGAGGCTGATAAAACGCTACGTTTCAGTAAGATTTTAATATGACTTAAAATGTTAACTGAAGCTCTTGACCTGTATCTACATGTATTGTATTGTGGGAACAAAATTGTCTGATTGTGCAATTGCATGAATGAGCATTTTGAACATGCTGCTTTTTTTAAAAAAAAAAAAAGTATTTTTAAAAAGACTGCGATGATAGGTTGAATCTGTGCTTTTCTGATTGGCTGAAAGATCTGTGGGTGTTTGTAATGGCATCAATAAAAGATGATTATTAAAAAAAAAATAAAAATAATAAGTATAATATTTGAAACATTCTTACATACAGTAATGGATGAAATTCATTATTTTCCTCAAAATTTTTATTAAAAATAAAAAACAAAAAAAGCACATGTACATAAGTATTCACACCCTTTGCCATGACACTCAAAATTGAGGTCAAGTGCATCCTGTTTCCACTGATCATCCTTGAGTTATTTCTACAACTTGATTGGAGTCCACCTGTGGTAAATTCAGTTGATTGGATATGATTTGGAAAGGCACATACCTGTCTATATAAGATCCCACAGTTAACAATGCATGTCAGAGCACAAACCAAGCCATGACGTCTGAGGAATTGTCTGGAGACCTCTGAGTCAGGATTGAATTGAGGCACACATCTGGGGGAAGGGTATAGAAACATTTATGCAGCATTGTAGGTCCCAATTAGCACAGTGGCCTCCATCATCCGTAAATAGAAGTTGGGAACCAGCAGGACTCTTCCTAGAGCTGGGTACACAGCCAAACTGAGCGATCAGAGGAGACCAAAAACTGAGAGGTGACCAAAAACCTGATGGTCACTCTGAAAGAGCACCAGCTTGACTCTGTGGAGAGAGGAGAACTTTCCAGAAGAACAACCATCTCTGCAGCACTCCACCAATCAGGCTTGTATGGTAGAGTGGCCAGATGGAAGCCACTCCTCAGTAAAAGGCACATGACAGCCTGCCTGGAGTTTGCTAAAAGGTACCTGAAGGACTCTCAGACCAAAGATTAGCAAAAATAGCAAAAGCAATTATTGACCCAGGCGAACAGTAACTGGTAAGTGTTTCTTTCTGGATTTTTTTTTTTTAGTTGAAATTAGTTTTTAGCATAGATTGTCAAATAGAAGCTGTAACTGTGCTTCCTTGTTGCTACGAGCTGTATATATGTAGCTAGATTAAAGCTAATTCCGGTATTCATATTCGGTTTCGGTCGGGAGTCGCTTGTTCACGTGACTACTCTTTGTTTTGGTAATTAAAGAGGCGTGCTCAGCTGTGAAACACAGCAGTATTTAATAATTATGAAACGCTGAGGCGGAAGCGTCAGCCCTAATCATGTGAAGACCGAGCTCGTTTAATGACCTGCAAGTCTACCTGCACAAGTCCACTGAGCAAGGACACTGACTAGATTCCACTCGTGCTGCTAAGTATACTTCTCCCTTTATTCCTCTTGCTGTTGAACTGTTTACACTCACTAACATGTGTCATCAGTTTATCCCTGTTATTTGCCACAGGCGCAGACTGCGGCATACTCCCAGAAATGTACGCAACTTGGACAACCTACGCTCTCTGAATGTGGCCTCTGCAGGTTCCCTCTCATTCTCAACCGGTCTTTGGAACTGCCAATCTGCTGTCAACAAGGCAGATTTCATTCCTGCCTTTGCAACCCACTCTAACCTCAGCGTGCTGGCTCTGAATGGGACCTGAATCGATGCTCAGAATGCTGCCCTGGCCTCCAACTTTAACTTCTCCCAAACCTCACGTCCCAGCAGACGAGGGGGTAGTACAGGTTTGCTTCTCTCTAAAGCATGGAAATTTACCCCTCTTTCTCCCTCTTGCTCATACACTTCCTTTGAATTTCATGCTGTTACGGTCACTCACCCTGCCAAAATGCACTTTCTTGTTGTTTACTGTCCTCCAGGTCAACTGGGGAAGTTCATAGATGAATTTGACACACTACTGTCCACCATCCCAAATGATGGATCTCCTCTTCTGGTCCTTGGTGACTTCAACATTCATCTAGACAAGCCACATGCAGCTGACTTTCTTGCTCTCCTTCCCAATTTTGACCTCAAGCAGTTCACCACACCAGCAACCCACAAAGCTGGCAAACAGCTTGACCTCATCCCCACACGTAATTGCACCACGCACAATCTTCTCATTACTCCTCTCCACACCTCTGACCATTTCTTTGTCAGTTCTCTATTTCTCTCACCTCCTTCACTGACTCCCCTCTCTATCTCTTGTCATCGCAATCTTTGAACCCTTTCTACCTCACATTTCTCCTCCATTGTCAGAACCTTACTTCCCTCTGATAGCCACCTCTCTTCACTTGACTTAAACACTGCAACTGACATGTTATGTTCCACCCTAACATCTTTTCTTGACAGCATCTGCCCCCTAACCTCCAGACCTGCTCACATATCACCCTCTAGCCCTTGGCTCTCAGAAGCTCTGCGTAACAGCCGGGCCAAACTAAGAGCATCTGAAAGGAAATGGCGCAAATTTAACAACCCAACTGACCTAACCAATTACCAGACACTTCTCTCTTCTTTTTCCAACAGCATCTCCATTGCTAAAGCCACATAAGAGAAGATTGGTAGTTCTCCCAACACCCGCACTCTCATCAAAACCATTTCCTCTCTTCTCTGCCCCCCTTCTCCCCCTTCCACTTCCACTACCTCTCACTGCAGATGACTTTGCCACTTTCTTTTCCAACAAGGTCACATCAATCAGGAACCAGTTCTCAACCCCAGACATGCATAGACCGTCTCCTCCTCCATGTAACTCTCAATTGACTTCCTTCTCTCCCCTCACAAAGACTAATCTCTCTAAATTCCTCCTCTCTAGCCATCCCCACAACCTGTCCTCTTGACCCTATCCCTTCTCACCTTCTTCAGTAAATCTCTCCCACACTATTAACTGCAGTCACACACATCCGTCTCTACTGGAACATATCCTACCTCATTTAAGCAGGCCCAGGTTACCTCACTGCTATTAAAAGTCACTTAACCCTTCTGTAGTTGACAACTACAGACTTGTTTCCCCTGTTCTTTCCAAAACTCTTGAAAGAGCCGTTTTTAATCAACTCTCCAATTTTCTCACACAGAACAACCTCCTGGACACAAAGCAGTCTGGCTTCAAGAGCAATCACTCCACGGAGACTGCTCTGCTTTCCATCACTGAAGCCTTACAACTAGCAAGAGCAACCTCTAGATCATCTGTTATCATCCTACTTGACCTCTCTGCTTTCAACACTGTGAATCATCAGCTCCTCCTGTCAACTCTCTCAAGCCTGGGCATCACTGGAACAGTTCTGCGCTGGGTGGAAACATCTCTCTGACAGATCCTTCAAGGTATCATGGAGGGGAGGCGTTCCACAGGGGTCAGTTCTGGGTCCACTCCTCTTTTCTATCTGCACTCTCTACACATATCTAGGGCAGGTGATTGAGTCTCACAACTTCTCACTATGCTGATTATGGGGTTATAGGGTTATGTTCCCTCACGCAATCTGCGATTGATTAGCGACTGACATTTAGTAGTTCCTACTCAGCGACGCGCAAGATCCCTTTCCAGAACCTTCACACTAAATGTTTCTCAGCGGTGGAATGAGCTTCCAACCTTAATCCGGACTGAAGAATCTATCACCATCTTCAAAAAACAGCTAAAGACCCACCTCTTCCGTCAACACCTGACAAACTCATAGGGGAAAATTTTTTTACATTAAAAATAAACATTCCTTTTTGCACTTACACCTCTACTCTGTGCACTTTGCTTCTTCGAGAGCTCAATTAATGGATCTTGTTAGTTAAACTTTATTGTCCCGTGAGGGAAATTTGTCTTGGGCAACAGTGCCGCATATGGCTGCAATAAACACCAATAACATATATGGACTTTACACTATCATACAATCACCATGCATTTACATTACATTACACATATATCATTGACCCTCCCCTGTACATCATTAATTACCAGGGCCATTATACCAGAGTGATGTAAAACCATTATAAATGTAAATTGCACTTAACCACATAAAAAGGGAATAATATATCAGACTCAAAATACTAACTCCACAATTCTAATAACAGATCACATAAAATCTGGTTGATAAAAACGTAGTGCAAACATATGGACAATATTTAAACTATTCTAGGAAAATAATAAAATGCCGAAAGTTGTTCAAGCCATCTAAAACCGAGCAGATTGTTTATTTAGGAGTGCTATAGAAGTTGGAATAAAGGACAATTTATAGTGATTACTTTTACATCTGCTAGCTCTAAAACGTTTCCCCGAAGCTAAAACATCATATTCAGAGTGTAAAATATGCGAACGGTCCTTCAAAATTTTCTGTGCCTGGGAGACCACTATCTTTTCAAAGATTGTCTGAAGGGAAGT
>JAFFST010049206.1:64954-77654 GCA_022414735.1 Noturus placidus | reverse complement strand
TCTTAGAGGGTCGAATTAAATTTATTGCTAGGTTTATGTTTGACGTCTAGATTTTGACTATGAATGAGTGCGACACCTCCTCCTCTACCAGTTAAACGAGGCTGGTGTACATAACTGTATCCAGGAGGACTGGCTTCATTTAATGCTATATACTCGTTTTGCTTAATCCAAGTTTCTGTTAAACAAATTAAATGATATTCCTGATCAGTAATAGAGATCTAATGTTTAATAATCCTAACTTCAGATTAGAGATGCTGGTTTTACATTCACTATGATTTACCGTATTTTCCGCACTATAAGGCGCACCTAAAAGCCTAAAATTTTCTCACAAATCTGCTGTGCGCCTAATAATCCGATGCGCCTTATGTGTGGATTGAGTTCCAAAATCTGTAAAAATGTGACTTTGGTAAACGCTCCGCTTGATTGACTGTCGGACCATTTCCTGCTGACACAGGGACGTAATACGTATGCTGGCAGCGATAAACCAATCAGAGAACATTATGTAATACGTACAATACGTACACTTGCCTCCGCCACGCCTCCGGTAGGTATACTACCGGTATGCTGCAAAACAACATTTGTTGAATGAAGTTCAACTTAACTCACTGTTTTGCTTCCGTTACCTTTTTTGTAGACCGTTGTCACAAAGCTGGAGGCAATAAGTGCATGAGAACTGTCTTTAAGAACAAGCAAAAACAAGCACCGCTAGCATTCTGGCTAATGCTAGCTATACTAGCTTCGGGTAAGGCCGAAGCTTCGGCTATAGCCATAAACTGGCTTTATTCAGCAAACAGACAGACCTTCAAACAAAGAAAAACACGCAATGTGCTCTTAGCCCCGAGGGTATTAAGTATTTAAGAACAAAACAAGCACCGCTTAGCATCTTAGCTTAGCTAATGCTAACTATATTAGCTTCGGCTATAGCCATAAACTGGCTTTATTCATCAAAAAGACAGACCTTCAAACAAAGAACAATAGAGCTCTTCAAACAAAGAGCAATGTGTTCTTAGCCCCAAGGGGTTTAAATACCCAACATAAACAAACCAAACACGACATAGCTGGGATATCATCACCGCATCAAAAACAATTTGTCACGTGTCTAGAGTTAGTTCATGCTGGGGTGCCCTCTGCTGGCCGAGGCGTAACAACCGTATGTTTTAGCACGCGCCTTATAACACGGTGCGCCTTATGTATTGGTGAAGTACAGAAATAGACCCCGTAATTGAGACTGCGCCTTATAACATGGTGCGCCTTATGGTGTGGAAAATACGGTAGTTTTATGTTTATTAAGTTGCTAAAAACAAATACGCTTACTTTAGTAGTAGACATAGGAGTCTATTGCCAGCTTTGGGGAACAGGTTTCCTGTAAGTTCATCTATAGTCATACGCTGTTACGGAGATTACTCCATGTGATCCAATATGTGTATGACAATGTGAAAAAGCATTTTGCTATGAAAGTCTGTTTATTTATATCACTTTGTGGCTGTTGGATGGTCTCTGCATAGCTTTTAACTGGCAAGGAACAAGATTGTTTGCTTATAAATCTGTCTTATTTTTTGGATTTATTTGGAATTACTTTTTGTAAATATTACAATAATTCCAATAAAGTTTTGAAATCCTGGTGTAGTATTTGAAAAGAGAAATAAAAGATAACACACAACAAGGGTACAAAAAGTGTTTTATTCAGAATCAAACACAGGGAAACACAGGGCGGCTGTGGCTCAGTTGGTAGAGCGGGTTGTCCACTAATCGTGGGGTTGGTGGTTCGATTCCCGGCCTGGATGATCCCATGCCGAAGTGTCCTTGGACAAGACACTGAACCCTAAGTTGCCCCCGATGGCAAGCTAGCACCTTGCATGGCAGCTCTGCTACCATTGGTGTGTGAATGTGCTCTCATTTGTAAGTCGCTTTGGATAAAAGCGTCTGCTAAAATGAATAAATGTAAATGTAAACAAGGAGGACTAGTAGGACTGTAGTCGGGAGATCCTGGGAGGAAGGGTGAGAATGGGCAATAGAAAGTTGTGCACCCATGAGAACCACCGTGAGCAGAGGTGGTAGAGTAAAGGGGACTGGAAGGAGAAGCTGAAACAGCCATATTCTCGATGTCAGCACGATAGCCAGCAGAGGTGGATGAAGGCAGTGACTGGGAATCAATCTGAGCAAAAACATCCACACACACTTTGACGGGAGACAACTTGTAGCGAAGAGGGGGAGGGAAGGTGGATGTATCAGGTGGATGTATCAGGTGGTGATGCTAACACTTCAGTCAGCAGATTTAGATCGGCTAGAAGGTGTGACAGCTGGTAGCGAGTGTTCAGATCAAGACCCTCTAGAGAAGGGAAGGTGAGGCCATGGCAAGCTGTACAAATAAAGAGAAAAAGGAAGGCATATAAAAAACTATACCACACACACACACACAACACACACACCCTGAGCCACACAGGAAAGCCACCTACAGGGCTGAAAAGGAAAAGATCAGGTAACATAGGTAAAAGCAAAACAAGCGAAAAAGTACTCACCCATGATAGACGATTGTGGTTGTGAAATATAATCCTGTTTAAACATGCACACAGAAAACTCAGTGGTCCGTGCAGTTCACTGTCAATGACTAAGAAACGGAAGAACGATTTTTTTAAAAACACAGCAAAAATAGACCGAACATAATATTATCAAAAAGGCTGATTATAATAGTATTGGAAAAAAGCTGAAACTGCATTGGAGAACCAGCCATGGGAAGGACTACTAGGAGAAGAGTATATAAAGCCATAGCCGGACTAGGGGCTTTTAGATCACTCCTTGGGGCACCTCAACTTGTGTATCTCATTTGGTAATTGAAGATTTAATAAATTGAACCTACTTCTTCTCATTCATTGACTCTGAGTGCTTCATTACTTTTGGATTTCCTTGGTGTGCAAGTACCAATTTATTGATTAATAGCATAAAAAGTTGCATTCAAATTTTAGCAAGCAAATTCTGTGTTTACATAAGATACGTGGCAAATTAATACCGCACTGGCTGCACATTCATATACATTTTGTCACCTTTCTGGTAGCGGCTACACCTGCCTTACCTCCTAACAGCTTTGCTCTGATGGTATTCTTAGCCTCAAGTGTTGTTTATTCTGTGTTGTCTCCTTGCTTACAGATCTTGCCTCCTAAGCTTTAATTGGTTAGTGGTTCTTACTCGCAAAACGATGCAATTAATTAAAGATTTCATGCAGTCAGATTTCCCCATTGATTATATGACATTTTTTGTGTAATGTATGGTTTGTGCTTTAGTAAACACGCATTCATTAGCTTAAACAGGTTGATGCAAAACCATGTATTCTCTAAAACGCTGAGGCAAACTGATGCAATACTGAACATAACATGATAAAAATATTACCTTGTGGTTTTTTCCGAGGATGTCCCTTTAACTTCCAGCTTCTCCATGGATGGCTAACCTGGGCTGCTTTCTCCAGCTTCCAGCTATTATTTTCATTCACTGTTTCACTCCTCAAAGTGTCTTGTCCTGGTGAATTTTCATTCTGTATCTACACCTCAGGCAGATGTGGGGATTCTCTCCAGTCCCAGGCTGGGGGCCTTTCAGGTGACGTTTTGCCCAATGGATGAGAGTGTTGCCTCTGTCAGGTTTTGAGTCTCATGAAGGTTTTGAGTCTCACTCTTTTTGAGTATGCACTATTTTGAAGCATGCAGCCTTCTTGGACAAGGTGGTGGAGCAGTTGCTTAAGAGGGTGCCTTCTACTGTCGCCAGTGTGCTACTGTGGGACTTGGGACTGCGGGTCTCTTGTTAGGGATGACTGAGGTACTTGGAGGGGGATGATTTGGAGAAATAGATGTGAAATAATGAAATGTTATTAGACTTTTGTTCCAGCCACTTTTCATTGTCATGTGTTGTCATTAACAAACACATCACACAAAGTCACTCATAATCGTATTTGGTACCAGAGCACTTAGCTTGCACATGGGACACACTTACACAAGGTTGTAGTAGCCATGGAACGAGGCCATGGTACAAGACTTTGGGGCCCCTAAAGATGTTCTTGCAAACCGTTCAGTGGAGACAAGGCAATGCACAAGCTCTTTTGAGCAAGTGCAGGGGATGTTGAGCTTTATTGGTGATATTTAATCGTGATGAATGGATCAGTATGAGGAACTCCTTAACCTAATGGACATGCATTCTATTCAGGAGGCAGGGCCAGAAATTTCTGGATTTTACTATGAGTTTTACTATGTTGATTAGAAACCTTCATAGCAGCAAGGCTGTGGTGGTGGATGAGATTTTGACAGAGATGGACAAGGTTGAGGTTCATGCCTTGTCAATGTTGTATGTAAATCTGTAGCAATGTCTGCAAATCCAAAGTGTGGTCATATTTTGGATTTTATCAAAATATAGGGGGAAACTTAATAGAAGATGGTAACCCTGTCTGCAGAGCTTGATGGAAGAAAGTTGCTGCGAAAGGGGGACATTGGTGCTTTTCCCTTTTTTCCCCTCGCTTTTAAATTGCTTATGAATGCCCATGCAGCCACGCGCATTCCACTTTCGCTTTTGAATTAGCAGCAATTCGGGGGCAATTGCTTGAATGGTGGGTTCATTAAAGAGATGTACAGAAGTGTGTGTGTGTGGGGGGGCTCAAACCCCTGCCCTTTTTCTAAATTGTTTAAAAGTGCCCCTCTCAACATTAATTAATAAACAATTATATTATGTAAAAAGCATTTGAATTCAGGTTAACATGAGGGCGAGCAGTAGCAAATTAATCACAAGAAAGTCTGAGAATTTTCCTATTTATTTCTGTTTATCCGCCTCGAGCATTCGCGACAGGGACAGGGTCCTTGTTAGATTATATCTATGTTATATAGTCAGTAAAGTCACGATGCCAAACAGACAGAGTTGGCAGAAAATTAAAGAAAAACTGAAGGAGGCAGCGAAAGTGAACATCTTAAAACTTTGAGACTAAAATGCCAAATGTAAATTTAATTACGAAATTAACAGTTTTGCTCACTTTACAGTAAGTGATAAAAAGTGGGTGTCAGTACATTTGTGGATGGAAATACATTTCATAGTGTCTAAATTTTTTTTTAATGATTCTTTGGATTCATCTGTCCACTAAAAGTTGCCGTTTTGCTGTAATAATTTTTAATAATTTGCTGTAATAATGTGAAATTAATACCATTGTGTTATATTAGTAGTGTCATTCTCATATTCATTATTGTGACCACACAATCTGTTTACTATGTCCACCAGGGTGATAAGAATATGTAGCTAAATTAATGTTTGTAAAGTAGTAAAATTAGCTCTTTGGTGATATAGCCTTTTTTTTTTTAAATTTTATATATATTTGAGCCCCTGTCCCTGAGGAACTCTGCGTGTCCCTGGTTCATTATTATTCTTAATGAAAACCGCAACAACAACAAAACAGTACAATGACAAACTTGCTCTTATTAAACCAAATCTTCCACCATCGTCTTGTCAGTCGGCTCGCCTTGCCCTTCCTGACAGTCGGCCTGGCTCGCCTCGCCCTTCCTGCCAGTCAGCTCGCGTCGCTCTTCCTGACGGTCGGCCTGGCTCGCCTCGCCCTTCCTGCCAGTCGGCTCGCCTCGCCCTTCCTGACGGTCGGCCTGGCTCGCCTCGCCCTTCCTGCCAGTCGGCTCGCCTCGCCCTTCCTGACGGTCGGCCTGGCTCGCCTCGCCCTTCCTGCCAGTCGGCTCGCCTCGCCCTTCCTGACGGTCGGCCTGGCTCGCCTCGCCCTTCCTGCCAGTCGGCTCGCCTCGCCCTTCCTGACGGTCGGCCTGGCTCGCCTCGCCCTTCCTGCCAGTCGGCTCGCCTCGCCCTTCCTGACGGTCGGCCTGGCTCGCCTCGCCCTTCGTGCCAGTCGGCCCGGCTTGCCTCGCCCTTCCTGCCAGTCGGATCGCCTCGCCCTTCCTGTCGGCTCGCCTCCCTCTTCCCGCCAGTCAGCTCGCCTCACTTTCGTCATGTGATAAATTAAATCTGACTCCTGCTGATCTGTGTTGCACTCATTTCGCTCATGCTGAGGTGAGCAGACACATGGTTTTTAATTGTAGCATCTTTTCTTTAACTAAACAAAAGGATAAACGACAGTGGGGGCATGTACTGACTATCGCAGCAAGCTTATTGACAACCATCCATCACTTTAGTGTCAAATATAGAACCTGTGTAAATTATTTGTGTGTATCAGTGCCTAGCACATTTTAACAATACTGTGATAATACTGATAACTGTGATAGTTTTGGTCACGATAATCATTATATGAAACTTTCATATCATTACATCTCTGTTTTTATTTATTTTATATTACTTATTATATATAATTATAATTTTATAATTATAATAAAGTTCAGCATTATTTTATTTTGAGTGTTCATTCAGTATGAGTATTAAAGACTTTCGGTTAATTAATCAGTTACTGGCAGGTACTGCCCAGCTCGGGTTTCGGTAACCAATATCGGGCGACCTCTGCTTTATAAGAATGCCCCTGAGAAACGTATGGTCAGCAACCAACTCGGCTTGTATAGCGGTCTACATGCAATGGTGACGGAGAATGGCTGACTAATATGGAAGATGACTATTTGGAATCCTAATTGTTTGAGTAGAGCCCTGTGTATAGATAAGGAGTTGAAAGAGCTTGACCAGTCCTTGGGTAGAGATGAATCAAGGGCTTCACTACAAGTGGATACCCAAATGGCATTGTGGATCATCTCAGAAGCCATTATTCAAAGTGAAATGTCTAGGAAAGAAAAAAAAACTACTCTGATTATAAAGTAAGCCTTGGAGAAAATTGAACATTATATTAATTTAGCTGTTGGATTTGCAAGGGTGGGTGGGTGAATTTTCCTTGGAATACTGAAAGTACTTCCTGAAGGAAGTAGAATGGAGGCTGGATAGTTTTGTGTGTCAGAGTTGCTGCTGAAAATGGGTCTGCTAGGGGAGCCTTCATTGTGATTAAATCCTCAAATTTGCATTGGACCCATCATATAATGACTTTCTATTCAAACCTCACCACACAAAACATAGCATGATGCCACAAGTAAATGCTCTCAAGAAAACCACACACATGCAGGGTGCTCTTGCCCCTTTTCTTTTTGATGTCGTTAATGCTTCAGTGACACGGTGGTACATTTGGGCACTAGTTGAAATTAAGCCTGCTATTGTAAGGGTAGCTCATAAAAACACATGCAGTGTGGATGGGAGACATGCTTGTGTGTGACAGCCGATGTGAATTTGGGGTATGTCCTATCTTTGACCGAGTCTGGGTTTGGATATGTACTGTGCATTGGTTTAGGGCGGCTGTGGCTCAGTCGGTAGAGCGGGTTGTCCACTAATCCACTAATCGTGGGGTTGGCGGTTCGAATCCCGGCCCGGGTGATCGCATGCCGAAGTGTCCTTGGGCAAGACACTGAACCCTAAGTTGCCCCCAATGTTAAGCTAGCACCTTTGGTGTATGAGTGTGCTCTCATTTGTAAGTCGCTTGTAAATGTAAAAAAAAAATTATATTTCTGTAAAGCTGCTTTGAGACAATGTCCATTGTAAACAGTGCTATACAAATTGATTAATTAAAATTAATTAATTTAGCATTAAAATGTGATCTGCATCGAAGGTAGGCGGCTTAATCCAGACACAGATGGTTTTAAGAACCAGTAACATGCAGGTATGTGAAAATACTGATAAAGCCAAGCAAAATAAAGTGCAGAGCAAAGCAATCATATGTTCTGTTAGTTCATTTTGCACAATATATTGCCTCATAGTTAAACTTATTGATGGACAATAAAGGTACACCAGGTATCATTGCTGTCTCACAGCTCCAGGGTCCAAACCTGAGCTTGTATTACTGTTTGTGTGGAGGTTCTGTGCGTTTTCTCATCATGCCCGCATGGGTTTCCTTGCTGCAGAGGGACTGGCCCTACTGTGACCCTGTGCAGGATAGATTACTGATGAACCAATGAAGATGCAATATTTTTTACTTCCATTAGAAGGAAGGGTCACCACAAATCAGTGTCATGTTATTCTGAGTATCAGCTTTATCCTACGATGACATTTCTATCCTGAACATGAGGGCTCACTGAATGGTTTTGATGGTATGAAAATTATGTAAATCAAATACTGGGACCTTGTAGAATCTATGCCACGGTGCACTGAAGCAACATTCCTGTAACTTAACCTTGGTTCTCTCAGAAACAGAAAAAAATATTTAGAAAGTTTATTTAAAAGTGTACGTGTACAGTGGTTGTAAGGTCTCCAGACTATTCTTGTCTGTCCTACAATGTTACATCAGAGGCAGTTGGAAAAAATGTGACTGGCTGCATGTGTCCCAAATTCTGCAGGTGTCACAGTCTGGTAGCTGTGATGTGACCTACATTTCATCACCTGCTCCTTTATTGTTTCAATGTAATTCAATTTATATTTATTAGATTGGGCTTAATCTAACCCCATATCTTTCATGTTCACAGACACCTGAAGCCTTTATGCATCCCATCTGTGGATGGGTACCATGAATTGTGAAGAATCAAATGTGGAGAGGGCTGTTCTCTCCTGGTCCCGATTTGCTACAGCTGGTCAAACTGCCCTCAAGGAGGCCCTGAAGGTCTTCAATCCCATTTCCCAGGACCTCTCTGAGACAGAGAGGCAAATGGTAACTTTTCTTCAGGCGTTAAAAGATGAAGGACGTAAACCAGTGGTGTTAAGAAGCAAAGATGTATATGGATACAGGTCTTGCACAACACGATCTCTCACAACAGAGATTGGCAGTAAGATTCCGAGAGTACAAAAACCTTGTAAGAAACGAGGTCGAAAGACTTTGATAAAGAACAAGGATGCCAGTTCCTCGGTTTTCGGTACAACCACCAAGGCCATCTTACAAAACCAACCCAAGATTCTACTGACCAATCTCTCAGTAGATACCCTCAAGCAGACTGTTTCACCCAAGCCATTAGTGCCGATTCCAAGTTCTGTTCAAGTGCAGCAGTGCCTGAAATTAACAAACATAAAGGGTGTTACTGGGGGCCATACTGCAAGGCTGCAAATTCATTTTGGTGTGGACTCGCAAAGCACGATCAGTCCCAGTGTCCATTTCCCACCAACGCTCTCTGGGATACCACACTCTCCTTCAGAAAACATCACTCAAATGTCAAGTGTAGTAGCTTTGGACAATAAAAGAATTTTGTCCTGTCCAGTTAAAGTGGATGATGCCCTCATTGGAGATTCTGCCCCAATTGTTTGTCAAAATGGTATTAGTCTGAAAGAGGGTAAAAAGGTCCAGATAATATCAGGTAAATCTGGTGTGATGAGCAATGGTTTGAACTGTGAGGACAGTGATTCAATGAGAAGGCTGAACTGCCAAGCTTTAGGTTGGTCTCAGCCAGCGCTCGTCACGAATGGCCAAGACGTGTCTAAACTGAATGGAAATGGTCTTCAGTGGAAAGTCATCAAAGTGGACGAGTCTGTCACTGATGAGGAGGTGAGGAAAGAGGCTCAGAAAATCTTGCGAGTCAATTTGTCACCTGTGATACAGATTCATCCACTTGTACATTCTGTATAGACTCGAGAGATCAAAAGTGACTTTTATATCCACATATACTATTAGAATTTCTTATACTGGGGCGTTACTTGGATCAAAACATGATAATTTCAGTCTGAGTGGGAGTCATCTCAAATTATGCATTTTTCACATATATGACCAACTCTGGCGATCCAAAGAGGGACATTAGTTTGATTTTCCGTTACATAAGTGTTTATTTGATTTTATTCATTGGTATTTTGTCTTGATTTTGAGAAACTAAGCGAAAAGAAAAAAACACATTGTATCACTGCAGTGTTCCTATATCCCCCCTTTTTGGAACAGGCTCCCTGAGAAACAGAATTGACAAATTAATCGGACTCAATATAAGAATGGTTTAGAGGGATGATGCATTATAATTTGTTATATTTCAGTTTTCTATTGTTTTTGAAATGCCTTGGCTGTGTGTTTATTTTTCCAATGCGTACGTCTGTACGTATAGACTGAAAAATGTTTTGAGTTTTAATGGTACATGCGGGTAGGATTATGTTCATTCACTAGCTACAGTTACAGACCTAGTTGTCCCAGTGAGTCTTGCTTGTCCAACAACATACTATGTTGAAGATTGGTTCAAATAACAGTGGCTTGAGTTGGAGGCAATTAAAAGGGAAAAAAGGAGATTTGATGCTGAATATTGAGTACAGATTTTTTTTTTTGTGCCCCCGGAATTGCTTAGTATTCTTCCTGCTTTAATTCAACAGCTAATTGTCAAGCCCTCTTATTTTAAGATTTGCTGAACTGTATTTTTTTTTTGTTCTGGATGCGTGCCTATAATAATGAGTTTTTCATCTAGTGAGAACTTTTCTACTAATTTGAATCTGTGAATGTGAAGTTATTACCGCAACTCTGGGACACGGTTTCCTCTGAGGTTCTGGTCAGTTTTTCTCCTGCTTTTCTACATACACCATAAGCAGCAAGCATTTTTTTTGTTGTTGTTTTTTTTTGAGGGGGGAGTATTGATGTTGAGTAACTATAATCATTATAAACATTCAACCAAGAGAACTGAAAATAGTGAATGCCTCACCAGGACTTAGCAGTGCATAAGAAGAAAAATCCTTACCCCCTGTACCATTTAATAGATTTGGAGCACTATAATGGATTAATTAAAATCACAGGGCAAAAGAAATGGCCTTAATTTTTCTTTTTTCTTTTTTTCTTTTTTTTTTTTTTTTTTTGAAAATGCGATGGTGTATTTTATTCTGTATTTCTCACTTCCATTTTTTTTTTTTTAAATGAGACAACACTGGTATTTTGGTGCTCAAAGATTACAATGTTGCCATACCCACTAGCCTTCACACTTATGTAATAAATTGCTGACATTGATGGCCTAGAGCCTAATTTCTCTTTCAATAACAATATTAACCAACATCTTTCTGGTTCCCATTTTAAAGTCTTGTCTAATGACTGATCTGGGTGAGAGTCAATCGTGGCATCCTCTCAGCCTTCAGTCAGCAGAGCTTGCATCCAGTTTGACAAAAAACAGTTTTGGCTTAAACATCCCAACAACTCTGTTTCTCTATGCGTTTTTAATATACATATTGCCATGGTGACAAACATCCAAACACACCACAAAAATACTGACTAAAAAGCTCATTTTGAGGTCGTATATACATATCTTTATTTATTTTATTTTTTTCCCCCTCTAATGACTCTCTATATACATAGCTTGAGCTTAGATATGGATGTATTTTTCAAGACTATTGGAGTGTATTTGTCAGCAAATGTTCATGATCTTTTTTAAGAATCTAACTGTAAACTCTTAAATACTGCAGTTTTTACAGGACACTTAACCTGTGTACACAGTTGAACCGTTTCAAATGAGCATTCAGTCATTCCTTATGACTTTGTTTTGGGAGAAGGACATTATGCCGGGAGCCACAAAATCCTTTTTAAGTCTATTTCAGTCTGCAACAGAAACCAGTGCTGAGACATCCAGAACAACTTCATCCTTTCTTACTGACTAATCTTTTTCATTCAGTTGAATCTGTGACCTTGAACTGTAAAATGTCAGTGTTGTATCTTTAGTTAATATTAAGAAGTTGTGAATTAAAGTATTTAAAAATGACCTGTGTTAATTTCTTTCTCACCTGCTTTTGGGTTACTGAAAGCAATTGGATAGTATGTATGCAAATTATTAATGAAAATCTATCCCCTTTAGAAACTAACCCATTTGTGTAGGTATGCTTTAATTTACAGGTAAACCATTGGCGGACTTGTTATAACCACCAGTGATGACACCGGGGTAAAAGTTTACATACACCTAGGCTAAAGAAATTGATACTCCATGCTTCATCCATCCATCCATCTTTTATACCGCTTATCCTTCCTTCAGGGTCACGGGGGAACCTGGAGCCTATCCCAGGGAGCATGGGGCACAAGGTGGGGTACACCCTGGACAGAGTTCCATGTTTCATGTTTCCATTTGACTCAATTTATTTCAGCTTTTATTTAATATATAATATTTTCAGTAGGTCAAAAGTTTGCTTGCACTTTGCTGGTATTTTGTGGCATTGCCATTTAAGATCTTGATGTTGGATAAAACATTTGAAGTAGCCATCCACAAGCTTCTCACAATACTTTTCTGAAGTGTACTAGTACATTTTCCAGCATCCCCCACGTCATGGTGGGATAGTGTTCTACGGATTAAAAGCTTTACCATGTTTTGCATTTTGACCAAACAGTTCAAGATTTTCTTTGTCTGACCAGAGAACACACCTCGTAAAGGCTGGTGTTCATCTGCAAACTTTAGTGTGATTTTTATACTGGTCTTAGAATAGAGCGTTTTTCCTTGCATTTCCTTTCAGGCCATTGTGATGTAGGACTCTCTTAATGGCCCGCGACCCAATTACAGATAAGAGGTTGAGGATGGATGGACTCTGCATGGATGTACTGGTGCGTCTCAAAAAATTAGAATGTTGTGGGAAAGTTTATTTTTTCCATAATTTGAATCAAAAATTTGAATTTTCATATACAGTGCCTTGCGAAAGTATTCGGCCCCCTTGAACTGTTCGACCTTTTGCCACGTTTCAGGCCTCAAACATAAAGATATAAAACTGTAATTTTTTGTGAAGAATCAACAGGTGGGACACAATCATGAAGTGGAACGAAATTTATTGCATATTTCAAACT
>JAFFST010049206.1:50309-61871 GCA_022414735.1 Noturus placidus | reverse complement strand
GGTTTCCTACTAAGAACCATGGCCTCAGATTTAGAGGTGCTAATCCTCATCCCCGCCGCTTAACACGGCTGCGAACTGATCCAATGAGTGCTGGAGGTCACGGACCGATGATGCAATCAGGACCACATCATCTGCAAAAAGCAGTGATGAGATCCTCAGGTCACCAAACCGCAAACCCTCTCCACCATGACTACGCCTCGATATCCTGTCCATGAATATCACAAACAGGATTGGTGACAAAGCACAGCCCTGGCGAAGACCAACCCCCACCTGGAACAAGTCAGACCTTTTGCCGAGCATCCGCGATTGGATAGCCCTAAGAAGGGAACCCTTCACCCCATACTCCCTCAGCACCTCCCACAGTAGACCCCTGGGGACCTGGTCATTAGCATGATATTCTATTTTTTTTTTAGATGCACCTGTACATGCTTTGTTATCTGATGCCTCTATGTCTTACAGTTTCTATGTGGTCCGAAGGCACTATACTAATACTGGGTGCGGCCTCCCTTTGATCTCAAAATACCTTAAATTTTTTTGTGGCATGGATTCCACAAGATGTTGGAAACATTCCTTTGAGATTCTGGTCCATGTTTACACGACTGCATCATGCAATTCCTGCATATTTTTCACTGCATCCTCAACTCTCTGTTCTTGGCTGACAGAAGTGGAATCCCACTTGGTCCTCTGCAGTTGTAGCCCATCTGCCTCAAGGTTCACTGTCTTTCACATTCTGAGATGTTTTTCTCACCGCAATTGTACAGAGTGGTCATCTGAGTTACTGTAGCCTTCCTATCAGATCGAACCAGTCTGGCCATTCTCCGTTGACCTCTCTCATCAACAAGGCATTTCTGTCCACAGAACTGCCGCTCACTGATGCTCTTCATTGCACAATTCTGAGTGAAAATCCCAGGAGATCCGCATTTATTGAAATTCTCAAACCAACCTGTCTGACATCAACATTCATGCCAGAGTCAAAATCACCAAGATCACATTTTATGTCCCATTCTGATGGTTGATGTGAGCATTTTAAAAACAAAGCTGCCGGCCCTTGTCTACATTCTTTGCATTGCACTGTAGACACATGATTGGCTGATTAGATAATTGTATGAACGAGTAGATGTAAAGTTGGTCCTAAAAAGTGCTCAGTGAGTGTATTTTTGCATACAATTGTACAGATGCTCATGGTACCTTCAGTTGTTTGGAAATTGCTCTTAAGGAGAACTTTGGAAGGTCCAACTTTTTTGGTAGAGGTCTTTGCAGAGTTGCTTGGATTTTCTTATGGTATACAAGGACAAAAAGGCACCGTCTCTAAGGATAGGCGTTTTTACAGTCACAAGTGCACTCTCAATAACTCTTAATTAGGACAATTGGGAATCAGAAGCTTCTAAAAAAAAAATCATAACGTCAGTTTCTGCAATATTGCAGACTGTTTAAAGAGACCGACAACCTGGTGTATGTAAACGAACTGACCCACTGGTATCCTGATAGAGTGAATTAAAGTTGAAATAGCAGCAGTGCAATGTTTGATACCACTGAACACAATATTCTTGTCACTCGCCTAGAGAAGACAGTGGGAATCCAGGGCACGGCCCTCAAATGGTTTAGCTCTTTCATTTTTAATAGGACGTTTTCAGTTACTCTTGGTCAGCATCACTCCAATACGGCCTCACTGATTACTGGTGTACAGCAAGGATCTATTCTTGGCCCAATCCTGTTTTCATTATATATGCTACCTGTAGATTCTATATTTCAAAAGGATGGAATACTTTTTCACTGTTACGCAGATGACACTCAGGGGTCCCTACCTTTACAGAAACAGGCTAATAGTTCAATTCAGTCATTATTAGATTCTCTACATGAAGTTAAATCATGGATGTCGCTAAATTTCTTAAATTTAAATGAAAGCAGAACTGAAATGATCTGGTTTGGGGCTCCTGACCCCCCTAAATTCTCTGATTTGGGCAATTTGGCCCTCTTTTGTAAATCAGTGGTAAAGAATCTTGGTGTAGAGTTTGATGACTGAAATTTGATAAACAGATTAATTCTATGGTCACATCTTTTTATTTGAGAATGTGGTCACGTTTTTGTAAAAATCTGAGACAAATAACAAAGGTTAAATCATTTTTGTCATCTAGTAATTTTGAGCAGATTATTCATGCTTTCATCTCTGTTAGAATGGATTATTGTAATTCTCTGTATGAGTGTGTGAGCCATTCACTGTTAAACCATCTTCAATTGGTCCAGAATTCTAGTTGCTATACTTTTAACATGCACTTGTAAGAAGCAGCACGTAAACCCTATTTTGGCCTCACTGCACTGGTTGCTAATTCATTATAGGATTGATTTTAAATGACTGATTCTATTATATAAAGCATTACACATTTTGTCTCCTCCATATTTAGAGCAAAGTCTTCATATACATAAACCACAGAGGACTCTAAGGTCATCAAGTCAGATGATTTTAATTTGATAATTATATTAATTATGATTGTATAGCACATTGGTCAATGTTCTGTTGTTTTAAACATTTATAACTAAAAACAAACAAACAGAAATAAATATCTTTAGCCTAGGTGTATGTAAACC
Organism: Noturus placidus; assembly: GCA_022414735.1. Taxonomy (NCBI): domain Eukaryota; kingdom Metazoa; phylum Chordata; class Actinopteri; order Siluriformes; family Ictaluridae; genus Noturus; species Noturus placidus. The sequence continues at coordinate 59,285 of JAFFST010049206.1, read as the reverse complement.
TTTGGCCTCATCTGTAGTTTCACATGGGGAGTTTGCCTGATGCACTATTTGGTCAAAAAATTGAAAGAGTTCTGGCTTCTTTTCTCATGCATAATTTTCCATCCTTGTTCTATGTCATATTAATGATAACTCTAACATAAATAATGGAGACAGCAAACACTTGCCTCAAATCTTTAGTATGCAATGCAGCTATATGATGCAGTTGTGGTGTGCTTCAGTGGATGCTTGATGGTGGTATTAACATGAAAGTTGAAGTTTTGGATTCTTGCCTGTTTGAGTAAAGTGTACAGATGTGGAGGTGACGGAGCCGGATATACTAAAGGACTGCTGCACCAGTTGGTTTAGGTAGCGATAAAGCAAGACCACTGGTACAGCTATCAGCAGGTACTGTAATGGTATTGTACCTAAGGTAGGAAACCGTTAAGCAAAGTGAAAATAGACCCGAAAGATGAAAGACATTTTAACGAAATAGTTTAGTCTGAATTTCATTCAAAATAAATATTGGATGTAACTAAAGATCACATTAATTATAAAGGTGAATAGGCAAGTTGTTCAATGGGAAATTTGTTTTGAGGCTAGTGTTCTACTTGCGTTTTTGTATATTTGGTGTAAAATCTATACCAGGTTGAAGCATCCCTGGCCAGCTGGTTTCCAAGTCAGTGTAAAATGTTGGCCATTTTATCACAACAAATTCAGGATCTATATTTATCACTAAAGTAAGCTCTGTTGAAGAGTATTTGCTGTGTTATCTAATACAGAGCGGAGACACCTCAAATTCAGGGTTCCTGGCTTGAGCCTGAGCTGGGCTTACTGTCTGTGTGGCATTTCACATGTTCTCCCCAGTTCTCCGGTATCCTTCCACCTCCCAAAAACATGATGGTAGGTGAAATAGCTGCACTAAATTGCCACTGTGAAGGAGCATGTGAATGCCTGAGTGCATGGTACCTGAGATTGTTGTTTCATCCAGAGTGTATTCCTGCCTTGCATTCCTAGGATAGTCTCTAGATCCACATCAACCTCGACCTAAAGAATGAAATAATAATGAACTAATAATTTACACAGATGTAAACTAATATTACTAATATGCTCAATTCAAACATTAATCAGAGACATACTATTCTAGATGTGTTGTAAGTACACTGTTTATATAATGTGAATTTTAAACAAGTACAGTCAAGGGAAAAAGAAAGTACAACCTCCTTCAATTCTGTTTTTATTTATCAGGGCCTAAATAACAATAATTAACTTCTATAAACAAACAAAATAACAAACTACTTCAATATGTAGTCATTTTTCCCAAAAAGTAAACCAACATTCAGAAACCAGGTAGGAAAAATAAGCACACATTATTATTATTATTATTATTATTATTATTATTATTCAGTAACCTGTAAAACCCCCATCATTAACAGAGTAATTAGCAGCCAAATCATCACTCCTCCATCACTCCCAAATCATCACTCCTCCGCCACCTTGCTCGACAGTACGTATGAGATGTTTGTGGTGATATGCTGTGTTTGTTTCACTAAACATCTCCCCCTTGGTCTCATCAGTCCAATGGATATTGTTCCAGAACTGTTGTGGTTTGTTCAGATGCAGTTTTACAAATCTAAGTCATGCCGCCATATTATTTTTGGAGAGAAGGAGCTTTTTCTTAGCCACCCTTCCAGGAAAGCCATACTTGTTCAGTCTTTTTCTGATTATACTGTCATGAACATTTAATGTGCTTACAGAGGTCTGTAGGTCACATGATGTGGCTGTTGTATTTGCTGAGACACCCAGTCCTGGGACGATTGGTGACTATCTTGAAGGCTGTTTACCATTTGTAAACAAGCCTTCTCTGAATGTCAAATTGCTTGGAGCTGACCTTCCCAGATTGATTAGTAGCAACAGTTGCTTCTCTAACGTCATGGCTGATGTCCTGTCTTCTTGTCATGATGTAGACACACACCTGAGTGCTCCAGAACACTAAACTGCCAAAAGTTTTGCTTTTATAAAGGTAATTACTTTGTGGACGTAGGAAGGGTGTATCTTTTTTCCCTCCTGGTTTCTGAATATTGGTTTACTTTCGGGGAAAAATGACAACATATTGAAATCTGTTGTGGTTTTTTGTTGTTGTCATTTGAGGTTATTTGTATGTTTATCTCCTATTTATCTCCTCATTGATAAAAACATAGAACTGAATTTGTGTACTTTCTTTTTCCCATGACTGTATACATGATTTAATACTCATCTATAGCTTGTTCAGTCTGCTGATGTCAAGCTACACTACCCCCACCATATGCATTGGTATTGTACCACACAAATGGCCAAAAGAACAACAACAGGAAACACATAGCAACCATTTTGAGTATGCAAGTTGTATAATCCTGATGGAGAACGTGAGAGACCCCAAGTATAATTTCGTTTGGTGTGCAGGTTAATGGATGTCTTAATCTGTATATCATTGTCCAGTTATCAGCCCAATTTTGCTGATGCTCAACAAAAACTGCACAATGTAAAATAATTCGTTGGTCATGAGTTGAGACAGGCAGTTGTACATTGCATTGAGTGTGAACACTGCTACAGTACTTGTGTAAAAGGGACCAATAGGATGATGCAACACTTCAGGGACATTTACAAATATAGTCACAGTAAAGGGCGGCTGTGGCTCAGTCGGTAGAGCGGGTTGTCCACTAATCCACTAATCGTGGGGTTGATGGTTCGAATACCGGCCCGGATGATCCCATGCCGAAGTGTCCTTGGGCAAGACACTGAACCCTAAGTTGCCCACAATGGCAAGCTAGCACCTTGCATGGCAGCTCTGCTATCATTGGTGTGTGAATGTGCTCTCATTTGTAAGTCGCTTTGGTTAAATGCGTCTGCTAAATGAATAAATGTAATGGTGAAACATAAATTAAATAAAAAAAAACATGGAAAATAATAGGGGAAAAATGTGCTATTACCTCACTGAATGTTTGGTTTGTGACCCCATTTTTTTCATGAGATGCTGATTGATGATAACAAGTCTGTTATAGAATTTGGCCGAGATTTTATTGAGATCATTTTGTACAGTGTGACAAATAATTATCTTAAACTGCTGTAATCACATAGTGTTAAACCAGCTTTAGAAGTCTTTTCAGTATGTATTTGCTATTGGTTGTCTCTTTGTCCCCATACTGTCCCCTCTCTAAACTAATTTAAAGAACATGATTGTGCAGGCTGAATAAACCAACTACATTTTCACGTATAAAGCCACTCTATAAAAAGTCCACAATCCATCTTCAACCGCTTACTCCTTTTCAGGGTCACGGGCGAACCTGTAAATAAATATATCGTAAATAAATATATCCATTATATTGCCGCATGTTGTAATTCTCTGGCTAGAAAAATTACCCTGCTTCGTTGGATGTGTGCACATATAAGTGTTCATTGTTTTGGCCTTATGTTCTTGACCCTTCAAACTCTTAAGAGAGTTTACTCTTACAGTCATATGAAAAGATAAGTACACTCTATGGAAATTATTGGCTTTTTAAAACATTTTTGACACGCAAACATTTGATCCTCTATGAAACAGTGCCTATTAATAATACTCTATCACATGACACAAAAATTTATATTTTGTAGTAATTTTCACAATTTAAATTAACAAAAAAAGATTGGGTTTTGTTCAAGATTGGGTACTAGTGATTAAAACCTGTTTAGGGAGTGCAGGTGGAACTTGTCTTATTTAAACCCCTCTCATATCTAGTATCTGGTGTTCCCTTTGCTATTGAGGTGTGTGGTGTCATCATGCCAAGATCTAAAAAGTTTGTTAAAGCCTTCAGAAAAAAGGTTGTGAATGCCTATGAGTCTGACAAGAGATTTAAAAAGATCTCCAAATTATTTGAAATACATCATTCCACTGTAAAGAAAATCATATTCAAGTGGCACAGATTTCCAATGACTGCCAATTTGTCCAGGACTGGCCGTCCCATCAAATTCAGCCCAAGAGCAGACCTTCTGATACAAAAAGAAGTCTCCAAGAATCCCAAAATTTCATCACTGGATCTGCTTGTCTTGGAACTGTTGGTGTCAAAGTGCATGCTTTTACAATCAGTACAGTTTGCAATGGGCATACAGGCAAAGACCAGGGATTTTGGAATGTTGTGCTTTGGACAAACAACTCAAAGATAGAGTTGTTTGGCCACAGTAACAGCAGACATGTTTGACACAGACCAAAGACAACTTTTCAGAAGTAGCACCAACTGTGAAGCACGGTGGTGGAAATGTTACGGTTTGGGGTTGTTTTGCTTCCTCAGGGACTGGACAGCTTTCCTTCATTGATTCAACTATGAATTCTGCATCATATCAAATTGTGCTTGAAGATAATTTGAGGCCATCTGTCCGAAAGTAGAAGTTGAACAGAAAGTGGATCTTTCAACAGGATAATGATCCTAAACACATGAGCAAATACACCAAAGAATGTGTTAAAGAAGAAATGGAGGGTTATGGAATGGCCTAATCAAGGCCCGGATTTGAATCCCATTGAAATATTGTGGGGAATTTTAAATGGGCATTACATGCAATAAAACCCTCAAATATCTGGCAACTGAAAGAATATTGCATGGAAGAATAATCAAAAATTCCAGTAAGCCTGGTAGACAGTTATGCAAAATGACTGCAAGTTATATCTGCTAAAGGGGGGCACACCATGCAAAATTAGTTTTTGGGAAAAGAAAGCTTCATACTACTTTGTAATTGACAATAACAAAGTCAGCAGAGGAAAAATGATATTCTTTATAGCAAATATGACAAAAATGGGTAATAAAATCCTGAACAAACTTGTGTGCACAGGAGTGTCAATTCTTTTTACATAAAAAATATTATACTTCAGTTTTCAATAAATAAATACATTTATTATAAATAATATTCTCAAGAAACCATTCTTCTGCCACACTGGTGGCTTTGGTTGCTGTGTAAGCTTTGGTTGCTAAGCAACATTGATGGCAAAGATTTGCCTAACATGGCAAAGATTAGGATATTCTATGGAGAGAACTATGTCTCAAATGTAATGGTTTTATTGGTTTAAATCCTGACCCATTAATACATAGCTCAATTTTTGTGATGCTGTCACAGGTTTGTGTATATAATGAATTTTACAATAACTTCAAACAGAGTCAGTCATATTTTAGGAATGAAACCATCCATTATATAAAATATATACTTTACTATTGTAATAAATTCAAGAAAAGATAACTGATCACTGAACAAGAACACCGTTGTATATGAACTGTTGTATAAGGAAGCTGTGAGAGTACAGAATTGGAGAAATGTCATAGGATTGGTTTGAAGAGTGGGCTACTTGCACAAACACTTCAGAATTATAACTAAGATGGCAATTCTGCTTCGGGCTCGTCCATTATAATGTCAACGGTGCATGTAGTTAATTTTTCCCCCATGTGGCAATGCTACTGTTTTGTCATTCAGCTACAGGAGCAAATTGCAGTGAAGGCATCACCTTAATAGTGCCAGTGCCTTGCTTGTTGTTTACACACAATATAAATGCTTTACACCATTTTTGTTAGTCACTGTTTTCATCACACATCATTAATCATTCGACTGGACTGTAAACAGTGTGATTGTAGTGTACTTGTGTAAACCATAAGCTGTTTGAAGTGCTGATTTAATATTTGGCTCAGAAGTATTGATTCATTTGGGATTTCACAGTGCTTTGAAGGGAAAAAAAAGCATAAGAACTGGGGGATGGGATTTGAGGGTGAGAACCCTAGAGCACTGCTGAACAGATTTTATTGGCGTCTTGTCTGCTGCCGGGTCCTAAAGCCTTATGTATCTCAAGCCTTTGTTCCATAGAAACTCACCAGCTTTAAACAACAGCATCCACACATGAAATTCCATTTCCAGTCTGATTCTCATTTAACATCCTACTTATAGGACAGTAATTTGGCTCCCTAGCAACGCTTGAAAGGTGTCACAAAGGTATTAATTTTTTAGTATTAAGTATTAAGGTATTAAGTGTCCGTACCTGATGAATTTTATTTACTGGATGTCTCAATTTCCTATTTTCTATTTGTAATGGATGAAGGTTCCCAGCAAACAGTTAGTGAAAATGGTTATTTTAGGCCAGCCTGCTCCTTGGTCTGGTTAAATCGATGCGTATCCCTGAAACCTTATAGAGCACGGTTGACTGTTGTAATCAACAACTTGAAATAGGGTGTAAAATTAAGCTGCCTAATTTTAAATACTGTGTACGTGCCAAGTAAAGGAATCAAAATAGGTGTGCTGAGTGTTAAAATTTTTTGTGTATATTTATCTATTCACACAGAAAGAAACTTCATGCACATGAAGAAAGCCACTATACCAAGACACAGGAGAAACCATGACAACCAGCAGTAAATTCAAGTCAGTAACGCCTACTAGCGAACAATGTACTGTATAGCAATTTGGAGTTGCAAAAATTCATGTTGGCATGAACACAGGGCGGCCTGCAGGTTCTTATAGTAATTGGTAGTGTATTGATGTATAAAATATTGCTCTTATGTTTAAAATACATAATATTTCTATTCCTGTTGCCTTAAAATGGTAATAAAAAAGTTAATATTAAGCACTGTGTATCCGGTCGTATTATAATGTGCATATTAGGCTACTTATAGATTTAAAATGCCAATCGCATTTACCTCTATATGCATCCTTAAATTTGTGCTTGAACTCTTGGATGTCTTGGATATTATAATCGAAGTATTGGACGATGTATTTTAATCTTTGGTTTGCAAAGATTACATATAAAGATGTAAGATTTATTATTTGATTCCTTATGGCACATGAACTTTGACAAATAAGGCCATGAGCAATTAGTTTTCACATTATCGGAATCAGTCGCCATCTCCCGCTCCATCATGGATAATAAGGATGAGTGAGTCGAACTTGAATAACTGATATGAACTTGAAACTTCAGATAGGCCAATAATAATACATGCAATGATAAATTATTATTATTATTATTATCCATCCATCTCCTATACCGCTTATACTTCCTTCAGGGTCGTGAGCATTATTTTTATTATTATTATTATTAGTAGTAGTAGTAGTATTAACTTTTTCTCTTGCTGCTCCCTTTAAACAAGATGTTGAGAAAAACAATCAGACTGTTGTATTCAGAAAATAAAATAAATCCCTTGGCATGCACTGACAAACTTATTGAATTATTTTATTTTATTTGTAAGTAAATGTAAACATTGTGTTGTGTCGCCTATTAACAACAAAGCGCCCATAATATTCTCCTGTATTAAAGAATAAACATCATTGTTAATTGTTGGTTATTATGGTATTATTATTTACCTTCCCCATACATCATGTAACAAACTGTTGGTCGTTTTACATGTCCATCAGATGGTCTCTTCCTACCATGTGAGCTATAATAAAGCTCTTATTTGTGGCAGAATGGGTATGAGTGAAAACAAAAGTTTGAAAGAATGAAAGAAAAACTCTGGCAGCACATTTTTAAACCATGATCAGTGAAAAGGAGGCTTAGAAAACTAAACAAAGAATGCTGTGTATTTGAAGACCATGTTAAATTTTTGCCACTAAGTTCACTGTTTTAGAGTGTTTCTCTTCTTTCTCATTATATACATTTATTTGTTTCTTGAAAAGTTACTGTCAATACTTTTGGCACTGATTTAATTCCATAGCATCTCCCTTCATTCTCCTCTTCAGGAGGTGAAATGCATGCTCAATTGGGTTAAGGTCTGGTGATTGACTTGGCCAGTCTTTATCCCCCCTGATGAAGTCCTTGGTTGAGTTGGCAGTGTGATTTGGGTCATTGTTTTGCTGCATGATGAAGTTCCTCCCAATTAGATTGGATGAATTTTTCTGTAAATTGGCAGACAGAATGTTTCTGTAGACTTCTGAATTCATTCTGCTGCTACCGCCATGAGTTACATCATCGGTAATGATTAGTGAACCTGTTCCAGAAGCAGCTCTGCAAGCCCAAGATATCACACTACCTCCACCATGCATGACTGATGAGTTCATGTTTTGGATCATGAGTAGATCCTTTCTTTCTCCACACTTTGGGCTATCCATCACATTGGTAATGGTTCATCTTGGTTTGAGAACTTTTGTGGCTCACCTCTGTATTTCTGCAAAATCCAAAAGGCTGGAAAATCATGAAAGATTATGAATACAAATAAATATCATATGGTATCATTCCATCAACATCTTTGATACTATCAAAAAAGTTTTTACAGGAAAACTTACAAATCATTAAGCGGAAAAACAAAACAGACCTATCAGAGAGATAGCAGAAACTTTCCTAAAAGAAGGAATGCACTGGCAAGCTCAGCAACACCAAAAGGCCTGGAAGATCATGGAACTAGTGGATGATAGCAAAATTCTTTCCTTGGTGAAGAAAAACTCCTTTACAGCATCTAGCCAAATCAAGAACACTCTCAAGTAGGTACGCGTATCAGTGTTAAAGTCTACAATCAAGAAATGCCTTCATGAATGTAAAAACAGAGGTTGTACCTCAAGATGCAAACCAGTGGTAGTACTCAAGAACAGAAAGGGCAGATTAGACTTTGCTAGAAAGCATCTAAAAAGAAAAAACTGCCCAGTTCTGGAACAAGATTCTTTGGAGAGATGAAACCAAGATTTACTTGTACCAGAATGATGAGTAGAAAAGATATTGGAAAAGGAAGGTCTCGTGATCCAAAGCATACCACATCATTTTTCAAACATGGTGGAGGAAGTGTTATGGCATGGGCATGTATGGCTGCCAATGGAACTGGGTCACTAGTTTTGATTATGTGACTGTTGATAAAAGTAGTAATACAGTGGTGTGAAAAAGTGTTTGCCCCCTTCCTCATTTCCTGTTCCTTTGCATGTTTGTCACACTTAAGTGTTTCGGAACATCAAACCAATTTAAACAATAGTCAAGAACACAAGTAAACACAAAATGCAATTTGTAAACGAAGGTGTTTATTATTAAAGGTGAAAAAA